>CAKNWW010347289.1:0-10181 GCA_932074435.1 Andricus kollari | reverse complement strand
ACTTAGTTTTTCGATTATAAGCAGAGATTAGAAGGCTTAGAAGGATTAGAAGGAATTTTCATAAGAAAATTTTTGACGCAATGTGCCTAACAGGCCACCTGTATTCTCTCGAGAAGCACATCAGAAATAATTGTTATAGAAAGTTAAAGAGAGAAATGGTTAGAGAGCGACATTTGTAGACAGATTTTCGTTCAGCATGAAAAATACATCAAATATGTGATTTTGAACAAAATCGAATGTGCTTGACCTTTTATGCAGTTTTACCCAAAAAAAAGTAACACATCTAAAGTTCGTAACATTAAATAAATTAGGGATTAAAATGATCATAAATTCCAAAATTAGATAATTTGCAAATAAAAAGTTTTATTTGTCTTCTCATTTGAACTGAAAGCTATCACAATATTGTAAACCAAAATAATTTAAAATTTTTGCAAAATGTTCAAGAGGGCGGTCAGAAAAGTTTGAAAAAATCAGTTTCGAAATTAATCCAAATCTGTTAAAATTTTTTAAGAAATTAAGTTTCTTACTATTGTTACATGCTAATTACTCCCATCTCTTAATATCCAGATATTTTACAAAATTGTAAAGGTCTGATATTATCGCAAAATGCTTTATTGATAAGTTTGATTTTCCAAGTACATACATAATAAAAATAGTAATTTCAATTTTTGAAATAGAAGCAGGGACCCGACCGAAGCTTTCGTTCCATTTCGTTACTGCCAGTTAAACAACATCTTTTTTATCCAATAATTAATGTGATTTCAGATATCATCTACTTTCGTCCGAATCTAGAGATAGAAAATGTAAGTTTAGTAAAAAAAAAATTTTCTCTATCAATAGCAAAATGGAACGAAGGTTTCGGTCGGGTCCCTAAATAAAAGTATTATCATTGTTGGAAAAAATTATTATTCTTTTCCGATAAATCAAACAAAGTTCGCGGCTAGTCGTCCATAAATCTAGGATCATTTTCAAAATTAACGGTTATATATAATAAATAAAAATGAAGATTCCTATCGAATACAATTAAAGCAGGATATGATAACAAGTTTTCAATATTTGTCGTATGACAATGAAGAAATCATTTGTCTTTTTTCACGTTAAAGTCACATAAACGAGAATAAACAGAGATTTAGCAGTTAAAAAGAACTGTAGCTTATTATTATTCTTAATTTTTCAAGAAGTCTAGTTACACAAAGAATATAATTCTTCTTCAGATCTTAAACATTTTTAGACGTTTTGACAGTCAAATTGAGTTTGGATTAATCAAACTTATTTTACTTTTGACGCTGCTTGCTCTTTCATTGATAGTTCATTTCCCTTCTATGCTGGAATTTGGTGAAATTCTGCTTTAAACTGTTTTACAGAAATATTTTATTCCTGACAATTCAACGTAAAATTTCAATAAAAAATTTCAAGATCAGTAAAATATTATTTGACGTTAGAATTAAGACACCTATCTTGAAAAATTACTGCAAGAATGCCCACGAAAATTTGCAGTTGACAACAAGGACAGAAGACGAGTAGGGCAAAACGGAACATGTTTTTAAATGGTTTTCGTAACTTAATTATAATTTCAAAGCATGAATTGGTCGGCCTTATTTCGTAGAAGCAGGATATTCAAAGAAATAACGGCTCCTTAGAAGAAAATTAATGATCTTAAAATAGGTAGATCAGTTTGATGAAAATGTTATTTTTTGAGAGCATTAGGATGCACTATACTGCTAGTTTAAGGCTGGTCAACTGCTCTCTTTCCAAAATTATTTTATGCGGAAGGATGATTACAAATTTTCATTTTAAAATTATGGATTTTCTATCATTTTGGATAATAAAGCGACAATGGCACTCGTACCGAGATTACACCTTATTTAACTATCCAAACGTCGCTGTGCGAGCAAAGTTTTGGTATTCGATTTTTGAAATAGAAGAAGAATCCATTTTGGTATCCCTTATGCCAAGTTTCAGACTTGATCCTCATAGAATTCCTTTTTGAAAATAGCTCCTTCTTGGAGAAATTAAAAACTCTTTAGCGTCAAACTTTATATGTAATATTGGAATGAAAAGCCCATCCTGATTCATAGAGTTTCTTTATTAATTAAGTTTGACGAAAAAATAGTTGGGGCTAGATATCATGTCATACTGGTATTGGATAAAATTTGTATTGTTGATTATAATTTACTGGACAGGACACATATTTGGTCAAATTCATACGTTACATGTAAAATCAACAAAATAATAATATTAACAAATAATATTATGTAAAGCAAAATATAGATCTCCTGTTAAAGTGATTGTGTTACAACATATTTTACTTTATAATGCAAACGGATTGGGCGATAGATACCTACTGGAGTTTCAACGATTTCTTCTCGTGTCAATCGGGTAACCGTGCCGCTTTCCATGTTTATCTTCAAACGTCTCAGTGCAGACTTAATACTCATATAGATTCCAGCAAGAACATTATAATTCTCCACTATTGCATAAACATCACCATCGGATGATGATAATACAATTTTTTCTTGGGTTGGTATTGGCCCATATTTATTTTTCCCCTTTTGATTGTTAGTGGTTTATCAGCAGGAAAAGTGTATCTTCGAAGTTCGAATATACGAACCGGATGCTCAAAGGGACCAAGCCGAATAAATGTGAACTGTTCCATTCCACATCAGAATCCGTCAGGAGAAGGAAGCCTTCTTGGGGAATCCAAGGAACTGGATATAGGAAAGTGCCCTGAAAAATGATGCCAGGCAGAAGGAGATCTGGACCTGGCTCGAAGAGGCGGCTCTGCCAGAGAAAGAGAACTTTCAGGAGATTGATGTCTTTCAGAAGAAGAAGAAGAAGGGCCGCGAAGAGTTCCACCAAGAATACGGTCGCCATTAGAAAAAATTCAAACGGTGTACTTGAATCTGCAACCAGAAGTAGAGGATAACTTTTTATCAACGTTGGTATGCTATGAACAAAAAATCAATGATCCTAAAAAGTACGATAAAATCGGTGCAGTATTAGCACCGTTTACAAACCATACCTAAAAGTTAATTTTTCCCCGCACTCCGGCTAGCACGTCCCCGTACATTCCTCAAGATCAGCTTGTACATGTTGAAAGCAAATTACGGCAATAATAACCTCCTGGTTGTTGGACTTTCGTTATGAGAGAATACTATTATTTATCAGGTAAAGAGTGACATTGCAATTAATTACCCTGATGCAATTAAATATTTGATCGTCAGGCCCAATTCTTTGAATAATCTTTGCTATATTTATATGTGAAGTGGCTCTAAATATCACTGCGAGAGACGTATATTCTAGTGAAAAGTTCTCATTGAAAGCTAATGCTCCTTAAGCCTAAACATATATATTGAATATAATCCTGCCTGCTCTGATTATTTTCCCAGGGGTAATAAATTTTCTCCCAATTTCCCTTAAAAAATGGTAGATCTTGAAAAAGGTCGGGCGATCCTGGGTCACACTGCACCTGTAGAATGTGGAGACCCCTGGTCTAAAGCATTACAAAAAGAATAGACAGAAGTGTCTTGTAGAACGAAACATCTAGTATTTGAGCTCTAATAAACTATTTATACATAAATTATAAGAGCTATATTGTCTCCTGCTAGGTTCTATGATAATCTGAATAAGTCTATTTGACTGGGACTGTCGGTAATCTATAATGTAGCTCGAACATTATCAGATGCATACACAAAAATTGCAACATACAGTTACCTCAAACAAATGAGAATCTTTTGAGTAATTTTTAGTTGAATAAAGATAAAAAGTTGTCTTAAACTGGTGTTAACAGGACCAGCATATGAAAGTTTACCTAATTGATCCAGAAAAGATTCTTAGAGATTATAATTTTTTTTGTAAAATTAAAACTGGTAGGAAAAGAACCCCGCAGAATTTGTACAGAAATTGGCTTTCGGCTAATTTGTTTGTAATTGAGGGAAAATGTCTCAATGACCACAACTGTAAAGAATGAGGTTTTCGTGGTGTAATTGGGGTTCAAATATCACTATGTCTGGATTCGAAAAAGGCCAATTTTTAGAGTGTATGACATTTCTCTCTCTAGATACCTGAGGAGATTAGGCTACGTGGTTTATGGACGCTCCCTTAGTGAATATTCTCATCGGGTGCGTGCAAGGTACGGTGGTTTTTTGCAACAACAATCCTTTTCAGGATAGTTATTCAGAATATCATCGCTCGCTTGCTGACTTTTGCTTCTGTTCGTCCAATACTCTTGTTCAGGGTAGTTCGCTAATATTCGGAAATATTGCCAATATTTTCATCGTCATCTGAAAATTCTCAACTCTACCAACTTGAAACATACTTTTGTACAAAACGCGGTGCTATGTTTGTAATAGACCATTCAATGTGCGTCAATTAGCATTTATGAATGGTGATGAGAATATTAATAAACGTCAAGGTGCAATTACTAGACGGGATGAGCTCAACCATCCACCTTTAGCTCTACATGGAAATTCGAGGCTATGCGTTAACTGTAATCGCTCAATAATTGATGAAATGGCTGCAATTAATGCCGATTCACGCTGTTTTCGATTAAACGTTCTTACCCAAACAGAATTTCAAACTTGTATCTTTTGTAATGCACAAAATGAAATACATATATTATACATACAATTCAGGATTCAAATCTTCATAAACAGAAATATTTATATAGCGGAAAATGTTCGTTCTTGTATGCATCATTTGGATGCGAAGGGTTTTGTTTTAAATATCATTTTACTTGGTTTGTAATCTACTAACAGGCCTTATGTTATTAGAGGTGAGCAGTTACAGACTTTCCTTCAAGAAATGAGAAACGTGTCATTAAGCAAATGTAAAGGTATAAATTGGGATAACTTGACTGAAGAGGAATTTAAGAGTATGTGGCCGATCAAAAAATGTCAATTTGAAAAACTTATCACATACTGTGAGCCGGTACTTCAATATGGAAAATTGAGATATAGAAACTCAATCCATAACTATGCAACAATTTATGAAGCAGCATGTAACAGAGTTTGCAAACCAGCTCTGCAATCCTCAACCTGAAGAACAAAAAGCAGTTGCTGTGATTGATGCTACTTACGCCGATATACACAAAGTACGAACTTTAGGGTATGACGACAGTCTTACTTTCTTCATAAAAATCGGCACCTATTAAAACCAACTCTTATAGGAGCTCCGGATGGTTATCTTCTAACGATAATAGGTCCGTATTTTTCTAACGCTTGTAATAATGATGCTGAAATTCCTCGTGAAGAATTTGAAAGAGATGCTGTCACGTTAGCAAACTGGTTGCATGATGGAGGCAAATATATCGCGAATAGTAACTAAAAATCGCTGGATTGTTGGATTGTCGAGGTACAAAATGGGCAACTAAGATCTGTTTTTAAGTTTCTATGACAAACTTTAAACCTGCAGCATGCAAAGAAACTCCATAGTTACTATCAAGTAGCTGGAGCTATCTTAAACAGATATCGGCCTACTATTCATATGTAAGATGCGGACATCGAACACGCTAGAGAAATGATTGCTAGGTCAAATAGGCCTAATGTTGTACAGGCGAGAATAGAGGTAGATAACTTAATACGAAGGATCGGTCAGTGGATAGGATTAGATCAACAAAACCTTTTACATTTTCCTGAACTTAATTTAGACTACCTAAAAGACCTGACTGTAGTAACTTTCCAAATACGTATTTCCTCCTCGTATATTCAAGACAAGCTAGTAAGAGATAATGATGAGCATTTTCAGCTTGATGAAAACACCAATGAGCCGGGATTCTTGAGCGTACGTCTATATTCAAGATTCCTTGATGCAACTAAGCATCAAATGTTATAGCATATAGATTTGATGTTGAAGACGATCATAATCATGTCCAAAATGATAATTATGTAATTCTTGGATACTATTGTACCTGTCAAACCGGTGCTCGGACTCTAGGTACATGTGCATATGTTCCTAGTGTGTCATGGTATCTGGGATATGCACGACATCAAGATAATATCAGATATCCCGATAACTCATTACTAAATACCACATTGGATGCTGCAAATAGAAAGGTCGAAATAGTAAATAAATAAGAAGCGAATGTGTGTGCGCATGTTGGTACAATTCAATTATACATGAATGAATGACGTAAGTATCGTCATTCGAAGGAAGCAGAAAACTAACAATCTGGGTCCTCATATTTTGTTCAATTAGAGAATCCACTCGTGGACAATGTTTCAGATTATATCAAAATAGATGCTGTCTAATACGCCTTTCTCAATTGATTGTGTTTCTTATACGCTGTTTCTCCCCAATTATAGTCTTAGAATTTTATGAATATTTTACCACATAATTATGTACAATACATAGTAACGAAAATAAATTACTACGCAACCGGAAGATCAGTATTTGTTAAAATACATGATGGCAGTTAACTAGGAAGTGATCCGATGCATCAATTTTGCTCCATTGATTAATTGCATCCTATGCATTCTTTTAAAATGTTCGTGAATTCTACAAATTTGTTTTGAAATTTTTTTCGGATTTTTTTAACACATGGCATTCTCTCAAATTCTGTAAACCCTTCTCACCTCCTCGAATTATTTTAAATCAGGGAATGCTTAAATAAAAAACAACTACTATAAGTTCAGACTCTTTTGATGCATTTTTAATTACTTTGAATCTCTTTGAATTCTGTCGAATTTATTAAATTTTTTGAATGGCTTTTAATTCTTTTTAGATTATTTGAATGCTGACTTTGAATTTTTTGAGTGTAATCGCATTCTTTATTGCTGTGTATTTTTTTATCAGCAAACAATTTGCATCATGTTCGATGACCATCACAAATAAGTGGAATATACACACTTAGTTTGTCGAGTATAAGCAGAGATTGTGTGACAAACACGAGGTCCATAACAATCATAAAAGAAGCACAAAAACGACATTATAAAGTAAGATTGAATCTTTTATCTTTTGCATAGTTATTGCATCCCGTACCGGACACTACTAAGCAGAGCTACACACGCAGAAAAATGCCTTTAATTGCAAAACCCAATTACGTTTGACATTACTCAGAGGCTTAGATGCTAAGGAATATAACTCCATTAAGTAATGTGCGGGATATCTTTGCTTTTTCATTAGCAGCAGCCAACTTAGCGCTAGCTTCAAAACATTATTTTTTCTAGAGAGTTGGTAGTAATAAAGATCGAGCACCACATAGGAGGAAACCACCATCCAATGCTAAATTTGTGATACTGTAGGATAATTTGTATAGATTTGAAATTAGTCCCTTTTCAAGAATCTGGATTTAAGGATTTCTGTCATTACCGTATATCTTAAACGCCAGAGTGCGATGGTATAATACAATGTAATGAGCGCGATAATCCGAAAAAGCGTTCTTTTGGTGCACCAAGCATCAGATTTTGCAAAATAGAGAATTCTTAGAACTGTGCCCTTGACAAAATTGGTAGCCACTTTAAAGAAAAGACCGGAAATTATGAAAATGGAATCTAAGAAGGGATGCCTCACAATTACTTTAAGCTCAAACGCAGAGAAAAAGAAACTATAACTTCGTCGACGACCACTACTGAAGCATTCTGAACGTGGCTCGTTAGATCTGTTAACAAACTACAAACTTAGGCGGGTACGAAGATCAAATTGATCGATCGTTCATACCTCCAAAAGCTGGTAAAGTTTTCAGCTTGGTTTCCTAGACTATTTTTGTAACTGACGAAGCACTGACGAGGATAGCAGTCCATAAGCCGACTTTTAAGACAGCATAATGGAAGATTATTTTCGACATCGAGGCAAGTAGTTACGCAACCCAACTTGCAATAACTGCGGACGTGAGCAGGTAGAAAATATCAAACATATCGACACCAGTGCGCACTGTCGGTTGAAAAAGATCAGCATAAAGATCATCTAAAAAACCAAAACCATACCCAAATACTATATTTGAGCGATCTTTAATCAAATCTTTTCCGTACTTGCGTGGCACATACCAAGAATTCCATTTTCTGAAGCAGGAAAGCTGATCACCATAAATAATGAACTTAATTTATTCTATAGGGTTCACAATATCCCGGATCAGAGCTTTCACGTAGAATCGCCTGGAATCAAACTACAGATACCTTCTGCGAAAACTTTCAGAACCCTGATTGCTCTATAAAAATCAGCAAGTTTCGTACGTAAATAGTGAAATGCCTTCTACCACCGCGCCGTACATGTGCGAATAAAGAACGAAGTGAAACCCTGCTCTAGTCGATTTGCCTTTAAATCCTGCTCAGCTTTCTCCGACGTTCTTAGAGAAACCTATTTTCGAACGAATATTGTCAAACGAAGGGCCTGCATTCTGGCGAAGGGAGTTATCGCTGTCCCGCTGCTTGAGCTATGTTCGCGAGACCTGATGGTGATAGCCACGGATCTCAAAGGAATAGGAAGGCCAGTACTGGGGTCGGCTTATTATCCTTAAGACGGCGACACCAACCCATGCATGGATGCACACTGGTGGCATTTTGCAAGGTAAGGGTATTCCTTTTCGGCTGGGATGCGACGCTAATTATCATTATACTTATTGGGGCAGCACGGACATCAACTCAAGAGGTAATGACCTAGTGGCATACCTAATCACCACTGATCAATATATTCCTAACTCGTGGAACACCCCGACGTTCCTTAACTCGGCAAGGAGGAAGTCATTGACATCGCTCTTTATACCAGTAGTTTTAGAGATAATATCAAGAAGTGGAGAGTTGTGAATGCACCCACTCTCGCACATGACTCACAAATAGAGTTCTTCTTGGAATCCATGGTACCCGCTGGCCCCAAATGGGTTAGAAATCCAAGAAGAATGGACTGGGATCAGTTTTCCAGGGATCTAAGATGTGCACTTTCAGAGGTTCCCAGGGCAATTCGATACGTGGATACCCAGGCGATGGCAGCCAACATTTTTACAGTAGCCACCAAAGCTACTTATGAAAGTAATTGTCGACCTACAAGAGTTCCAAAGGCTGGCGAGACACACTGGTGGAATGAGAAACTCGAAGACCTTCGCAGGGAAACCAGATGAATGTTCAGATGTGCCAGTACGGGCAAAACGAAGGAGCAATGGACCTCATTCACAAGGATGAGGAATGAATACAGGGGTGCAATACGTAAGACAAAGCAAGAGAGCTGGACCAATTTTTGCACAGCCATCGAGAAGGGACCTGAGGCGTTTAGAGTGGATAAGCTGCTTTCTCGGCGAGGGTTACTGGGAGTCGGACGAGGATACCGTGGCTCACCTGATCAAGGCACATTTTCCGGGTTTTTCAAGGTTTCGAGAAAAGGGGGCGACACCTCAAAGGAAACCAAAGTCGCCTTCGATATTGTCACTCCTGCCAGGGTGAGGTGGGTCCTGAAGTCCTTTAGTCCTTACAAGTCTCCTGGGCGAGATGGCATATATTCAGTACTCTTACAGAGGGCTGGAGAGATCATCATAGAGCCGCTAGTGATACTTGCTAGGGCTATTCTGACGTTGGGACATGTCCCGGCAACGTAGAGGGGTACGAGAGTAGTCTTTATTCTGAAAGCAGGTAGGATCGGTTATACGTCACCCAGGGATTTCCGTCCCACCAGCCAAGGAGGCCACTTCACAAGGAGCAACACACCTATAGGGCTGGTTACTCGACAGAGGCGGCCCTAAGCGGAGCAGTAAACCTAATTGAAGGAAAATTGAAGGAGAAAGGCCTAGCGATTGGAACCTTCATGGAAATCGAAGGAGCCTTTGATATAATCTCTGGAGAGGTGGTTAGGGCGCCCATGAAACACATGGTGTGCCTACTGCCGTCGTGGAATGGACATGCCACATGCTGGCCAGGAGGAATCTAAGTACGTCTAAGGGTGATACTGCTTCATCTACTCTCTAGTCAGGGTCTGGATGCGCTCCAGCTGGCACTGCTGATAGTGGATTCATGGTGTAAGAAAACTGGCCTATCGGTCAATCCGAGTAAGACAGATAAGATTTTTTTCAACAGAAGTTATAAGTGTGGAACCACGAGTACACTGAAACTTGGAGGACAACAACTGGAAATCCAAGAACGAGCTAAGTATCCAGGAGTCATTCTGGATAAGAAGCTGTTATGGAACGAGCACCTGGAAAACAAGTGCCAGAAGTTAGTAACGACTCTGTGGCTCCATTGGAGAGTTATAGGGAAAAGCTG
>CAKNWW010347288.1:0-23759 GCA_932074435.1 Andricus kollari | reverse complement strand
TCTTGTCTTTTAGCATGCATTTTGAGAAAAATTATACATTGACTTTATTTTAAAAAATATTGCAATAAATAATTAGTTCCTCGAAACGCAATTAAATTAGTTTTTCAAAACGTATTCATGACCCGCCCACGTGAGATTCAAATTGCAATAAATTAGTTAAAAACATACTTACTGGAGTTGATTCATTGATGATAATTATAAATAAATCACATAATAATTTTCTGATATTAATGATTTTTGAACTTTCAGTTTAAGTTAAAAATAGAATTAAAATATTTTCAATTCGAGATTCAGAATTCATGTTTTTCTATCAAATAGTATTTCTTCCTAGAAAATACGTTGCTAAGTTTAATAAAATAATATTTTTTTATTATAGAAAGTCAAATAGGAATTTGAGATCATTTACATGAACTAAAAAAGATTAAAAATTGAAAATGAGAAAAGAACTAATTTAGTTTTTTCAAAAAATAGGAAGTCTAAGATTGTGGAGAAATTTTACTTTTTTCGCTAAAATACGTTTTTGGGATTCCGAAATACGCCAATAAATGTAAAATTAAAGTATTTCAACTTAAAACTATTTCAAAACATTTATATATCAAGACCCTAAAAATTGGATAATTTAAAAATAAAATGTTAAAAATTTGACAATCGTGGATGGTCCATTTTGAGGTTTCAAAATTAAACAACGTAAAGGATTTTTAAATTTAAAATATGATTTTTAAACATCTTTGATTTTAAATTGTTGTAAATTAGTGAAAAGTGATTACAATAAACGTACTTACACTTATCGGTGTGTTATTTAGTTATATTTCGTTACAGATTATTATAGTAAGAGAGTGAAATAAATTATTTTTGAATTCAAATAAATATTTAAATGACCTACAGTAACCTACTCTTTATATTCATTTTTAATTAAGGTTCAACAAAATGTATTATATACTTTAAAGTATATAATACATTTTGTTGAATGCAAAAAAATTAAATTCAAATAAATATTTGTACTCTTCATCACAAAATCTGTTTTTTCAATATATTATTTACGTGAAAAATGTACAATCAGCTAAATAAGACAAGAATCAAGGTTGACAAAAGGGAATATTCCGAGGAAACAGAGAGGAAAGGGATGAAGACGTTCCTTTCTGACCCCTCAATAGCCAACGACCACTTTTTTAGTTATTCAGTGAAAAAGAAATATCGTTTTCGAATCGCAATGTTTATTTCATAGTCTTTTGCTTGTTGTATATACATTTACTAAATACTATACAGTATACAACAGATGAAAAACATTTAAACTAAAAGTGACCCTATGTTACGAAGGATGCCACTGAAAAACGGAAACAAAATTCTATAAAATATATCACGGTGTTATCAGAATATAAAAATATCAGAATCATCTCAGAAAAGTAACCACAGTACAGGTCCCATTTTTAAATAAAAATACATGAATTCGAAATCAAGATAAATATGCAGACAATATATAATCGGAAGATGCCAAAGCGGTGTTCATAATACAATGTTACATTTTCTACAAACGCTCTCTTGGTCATATTTCAAAATCTTTTTATTATATAATTCTTTAGCTCACCATATTCGAAACTTACCATTTTAATCGCAGCTCAAACGAAATTTTGTGCTTAAAATGTATTAATTATTATCAACTAGAAGATCTACTCTTACGGCTAGCGTTTTTAATGGTACAATGATTAATGACTGAATGGTGATTCTCACAACTATAATCAAATCACCGGTGTTCTTTTTTTAATTCTCACATTACACCGAAATTCAGTCGCATCAAAAGGTTAAGAAACAATCGCATTACAAGAATAGAATCACAAGTAAGTCGAAGGAACCACATTTTATGGATAATACGATTTGTATGATAAAATTGGACCCTCCATCACCGTCGAGTGCAAAGTATCAGTAGAAGAAAAATGATTGTATTATAATATAATCACCCTGTATATATTCTTTATTATATTATAAAATATTAAAATATATATGTACATATACTAGCTCGCGAAGAGTATTCAATAAAGCTTTACACCATAATTAAGGTAGTTATCGTAACAAAAATTATGTCTCTAAACAAATATTTTTTCGGTGATTTTAAGAATCAAAATAATATTACTGATGATAAAATTTCAAACAAAAAACATTCTTAAACAAAAATTTAATACCTACACCAAAATTGATTTTAAAAATATTTCAGAAATTTTAATTTTCTTATTATCGCTTCTTACCAATTTTTGAAAAATGGTTTAAATTTAATAATTGGTTGTTTATTTTTGCGGAATAAACATTCTCTACAACCCTACTGCTTCCAACTTTGAAAGTTGATACCATTTTTGTTAAGAAAAGATTTTTTAAAATAATTAATTATATTTAAAGATTATTTACCTATTTTTAAATTGGAAAGAGTAGAGTTGTAGGGAATGTTTTTCTTGTGAAAAAGAAGTATTGGTAAGTATTGGTTCAAGTAATTTTTTTCAAAAAAGTATTAGATTTCCAATACTTGTTCGGAAAAAAGTATTAGATCCAATACTTACCAATACTACTTTTTCATAAGGGTTCCTTCTATAAGACACGCTTCATAATATCATTTCAATTCTTAAAATTATAGAAAACATTTTTTCCTGAGACCTGATTTTTGGCACAACTATCTTAAACCAAACTATTCCCTTTAAAGCAACCGAAACGCCGCTGGGTCGGGAAATTGGTGACATAAGGAAAATTTCGTTGATTCTTTCTGTTGATCAATCAAACGAACATCCCACGATCTGGGGCAGGACAAACATGTTCACACAATTGACACCAATTCAACAAAATGTCAACAAATATTTATCAAAAATAAGTTTGCACACCATCAATATTGCTCAATGCTTAAAACATTTTTCTCTTTCTTTAATAATCTCTAGCTACTACAATTATGATGAAAATATTTATTATCGAGTTTACTAAAGAATTTATGGCGTATTTAACATATTAGTATGATAAGTGATCAATATAATATAAAATAATTCTGATATTTTTTCGCACAGCAATATAAAGTATTAATTTCTAGTAATCCTTATTTGATGGGCATTCAATATTGGAATAGAGAAATAAACTTTTATTTTAATCCATGTTTCATAGAACTGTATCGATTAATCTTTCGGAGAAAAAATATCTGCAAAATCTGTTGGATCGTGGCTTGTTGGTCAAATAAAGTTAGAGGTGGATTATGAAAGTGAGGCTTCCCATTAGACCAGTGACATAGAAACTTGGGGTGAAAAGATTGATGAAAGAGGTCATGACACGAACACATCTGTATTTGGATTGAAATAGGAAATAGAGATTGAACTATTCATTGGCGAATTTATATCTAATACTACTGGTTTTAAAAATAGGGTTA
Organism: Andricus kollari; assembly: GCA_932074435.1. Lineage (NCBI taxonomy): Eukaryota > Metazoa > Arthropoda > Insecta > Hymenoptera > Cynipidae > Andricus > Andricus kollari. The sequence goes on along the minus strand of CAKNWW010347288.1, from coordinate 20,368 downwards.
ATTGGTATAAGTATTGTGTGTATTGAACTACAATCATTTTCTACTTTGGCAATGGTCACCGTTCTCCATAATTTAATTTCTGTTTCTCTTCAAGAAAAGAAACCATGCTATCCGTCATTCTAAAAACAATTTTAGGTCTTTAATAATCAGTAATTCTAAACGAAAGATTCAAAATAAATATACATTCGATGTTGAAACCTATTTCATTTAAAACCCGGAAAAGTAAGCAGTTTAATGTTTGAGGAATTCAAAATCAACCGTATCTAGATTCACTGAAATTAAAATTTTAAATTCTTATTTTAAGATAGCCGTCTTGTAAAATTGAGAAATGTGTAATAAAACAAAATTGAAAAATTATACATTAAGAATACATGAACAAAAACTAATCATAAACAAAGTGTCTCGTCGTTCCGAAATTCGAGATGAGTAGTCAAATCTATTTCATAAGTTTGGCTACTCATCCCGAAATTTCAAGACGACTAGTCCATCCCCTTTTCTAGATCTGCCAAATTTTTGGAACGACTAAACGTAGTAAATTATAAAATATGTATTGCCATTTTTTTCAACTTAAATGTACAAAATTGCAAATGATCAGAATTGTGAGTTCCAAGCATTCTAAATAGAACAGTTTTGATAAAGAAATAATTAAAAATAAACAATTTTGAGTAAAATGCTGACAATTTTACAACCATATTAAATCCCCAGGCGGAAAAATTATGTATAGTTTATACATAATGTGAAATATTATATATAATTTTCCTTTGTTTTATGTAAAAATGGTATAAAACAAATGAAAATTTTATATAATACTTCACATTTTAAATTGATTGATTCATTCAAAATTGAAATTTTAAAAATTAGAATCGTAAAAACGTAACGTGCAAAAAAAATGTGTTAAAATAAAAATTATGCATATTAAAAAAAAAAAAAAAAAAAAAAAAAAAAAAAAAAAAAATACAAAAATAAAGAAAATTTTTAGAATTTTAAACTTATAGTGTTTAAAGTGGAGCAAATTTATTACAAATATTTGGATAAGAAAATATGAAACATTTTCTTTGAAACTTTAACAACTACGTCAAATTTTAATCCTTAAATATTCAAATAACTTTTATATTAAAATGGTTAAAAATGTGAAAATTCGAAGTTATCTATTTAAATATGACCCTAATCGACGATCTGTAACATGATCCCTTTTCATATAGTTTACTACACAGAAGCCCGTCTCGTTAAAATGAAATCTTCTGAAACTGACATAATTCTAAAGCTCGAAGGAGGAGTTTATGTTGAAAATTAAATTTCCACGTCCGTTGATTGCACATCAACCTTCAACGTTTATTAAAACAATTAAAAACAGAACAGAAACATTGCACTTGACGGTGAGTTCGTTCGAAGTATACAGCTTTAAAAAATACATTAAAATCGCAGTACACTCGCACGCGAAAATCGTATAAAATATAAAATCATCAGGGCAGAGTGCCGAGTAGAGCAGGTATCGATAAGTACAATAAAATATTGTTAAACCCGTTTTTTCGATTTCTAAAAATCGATCTAACCTACAAGTACAGTTTAAAAAAATCCCGTATTTCCGTATTCACATCAGGGATTATTCTAGCTCTGGAAATGTGAAATCTTGGCCTTGCAAGTGCCAAAAATTTCCACACCTTACACTTATTGTAAATAAATCTCTAAAAAACATCCTCTGATTTTTTTTCTGTAAAATGGAGGATTACAGAGAAGCTTTCTTAACAAATTACATTAGTTCAACAAAATTCTTCAAAATAGAATTCCAAATACTATATATATTTTTATAATAAATTCTGCACATAAATTCTCAACTGAAGTTGTAACAAGTTATTTGATTTAGAAACTGTCCCTTAGCATTGACAGTGGTAGACGTGGAACATTTCTTATAAAATAATCTCATCAAAAGAAAAAACGTAGTAAGGTTATTCAATAGGAGACTTACTAAGTTTTTTTATGACAGTATCATTTTTGGATACATATTTTAAGCGCATTCATATGGTAATTTGCAACCTTATGTTTGAAATGAGGTACAGAGGAAGAATTATGATGTTCTCCACCAGGGAGGTTAAATTCTATTGTCCTAATTAGCCTTCTGAATAAAGATTTCTATTATCGACATTTATCGACCTTACAGGGCTTACGTCTATATTAAATTCAGCACGAATTCAAACCCTCGAATGTCGGCAAATGTCGGCAAATGTCGGCAAATGTCATTCGCAGAAATCTGCCCCTCTACTGCCCTAACTTAGATAAAAATCCATTATCAATTTTCGGATAAGTATTTCACCTAAAAGCTTCACAATTCCTTTGCCGTAAGTAGGTAAATTTTCGTCGACCTCAACGCTTAAATTACTGTTTTTCGAGACTGCTAATGCCGATTTTTTACATGCAAGAAAACTTAAGGGAATAGCGAGGTTTTTCAAATAGCCAACAATAAAAAAAAATTCTCAGGGTTGGAAAAAAAAATTACATTAAATAATTCATGAAAGCAAAAAAAAAATTTAATTGAATAGCAGGCATTAAAAAATTTTGTCTGGTTGTAGATATAGTATGAAAAATAGGTAGGTATATAATTTGAAGACATGGATTTGATATTCAATTTTGTAACAAATTAAACCTGATGCAATAACCTAATAATAGACTTCTCTGGACAACTGATTTCCCTCTTTCTCTTTCTGCTTGTTATCTGAGACAAAAGAAAGCCAAGACCAATGAAATCCTTTTGCATGTTATTGCATCCGGCAGTTCAATTATAGATTTTTAGGCCGCCTGTTTAGTACAATGTTTTATATTCTATTCGCCGCGAGGAGAAGGTCAAGAATCAAGGATAAAGACCATTCAAAATTCTGTAAGTTTTCTTATATGAGCACCATTGATTGTATCAATATTTTTACAGTGTATGGGACTGAGATGAACAAGATTTAGGTGGAAATTTTGTATACGTTAATAGTGCAACAAATAAAATGTCGTCAATTTCAATTCCTCATCATGAAAATTAGAGTCTTCGAAAGAAGGAAATGTTGAAATTTCTATAAGTTTATAAAGTGTTTCAATTCTTGTAAAGGCAATTTAACGAAATTACAAAAAAAATGCACTCATTCCACTTGTTTGATGTCCTTTGGATTTTATTCACAGACAATAGTCGAATTAAACTTAAGAAAGTGAACTTGAAACTAATTCAATTTTATGGAAGGCAGTTAACTTTGGATCGTTGCACTTTTGTTAAAGTTTAATGAAGCTTAATTAATTTCCAATTGTTCTTTCTCAGTCTCGACAGAAACAACGATACTTACAAAAGCGTGACCGTGCAGGAATTCAAAATTGGCAACTACTAGTCTAAAGCCAATCTTGATATCGAGTAGTTTCCCTAACTTGTGCCAATAAAATAATACTCAATTACTGTTTCAATCAAACTTCCTTCAAAAATTGTCTTCCTTTAAAGTCCCTTAGCCAAGAAATAGAATTGCACAAAAGTCCATCAGAAAGTTGAAACTTTTATTTTCTTAATAACTTCATTATAAATAGATAGATAATTATTTTTCTTCTTCAAAATGTTCTTTAGTGCTTTGAGTATTTTTTTCTTAAAGTTACGTAATCAGTATAAAGTGATTCCTGAAATTGATACCACTTCTTTTTCTCTTCTCGATTTGTTTAATGGATAGAACGTGAGAGACAGAAAAAACTGGTGGCTTTAAAAGCTTTAATATTACAAATGATTATAATTTAATAAGTATTTTAATTGAATTAGACTTATTGTAATTGGGTATTAGACGTGGTTGTAAATGATTTTAAATTATTGGTAATGGATCCAGATGATAACAAATCGATGCAAACAATTGAAATATTCTAGATTTTGATCGCAAAAATTCAATTTTCAAATTAAAGGGTTATAAAATGTATACGTTTGAGTTTAAAGGATTTAAAACCGAAGTATTTGAGACTTTAAAAATTAAACTTTTTCCAATTTTATTAGACATTTAACATTTTTAATTAATGTTCACATACAAAAATAATTAAAGCCGAGCAGTTTTACAGTTTTGCATTCAATACTGAACAATATGAAATTTAAAACATTTATAATTTTGATTCAAAAAGTGCTTAAATCTTTCATTATTAGCGTTCAGAAATTATAAATTAGAAATTTTACTAATGCTTAACTAAGCTTTCAAAATTGAAAAACTATTCAAATCACGAAAATGATCTATTTTTAAATATGTTAAGCTTAGTGCGTCTAAAAAACAATAATTATAAGTTTAATGCATCCAGAGTTGAATGATTTTTTTCAAGTAACAAAATAGAACAAGTTTCAACTTTCAAGGGTTCAAGGTTGAAGAATTGTAAGTGGTCGGATTGCAAACTTAAACGTTGTAAAACTGTCAAAATTGATTAATTTGAAATTAAATCTTTTAAAATGGAACAATTTCGAGGATCCTGTACAAAATGTATGAAAAAGGCTTTTCGTTCAAAGTTCGGTCAAGTTCGGTTTTCTGATGCTTTAGGATTAGCTTCATATTGATTTTTTAGTTTTTAAGCGCGTTAGTTTGAAAGCTAACAAATGTTGAATTTGAATGTATTTAAGTGGAAAACGTTCTTATTGAGCGTATCAAAAATACACAAATCGAAACATGAAGTATTTTCAATTTACAATGGATTTCAAATTGATGTATGTATGTAAGCAATACCGACTTACATTTTATTAACTTTCTACTTTTAAATTTCATCCTTAAATGTAATGTCTGAAAAAATAAATAATTAAAAATTTTTTACAAAATAATTTGTAATTGATTTGGAAACATCTGAAAATAAAATGTACAATTTTAAGCTATAGTATTTAAAGAAGCATTTCAAATTAAAATCCTCTAAATTTCAACCACCTGCAATTACTTTTTTGATTATGTTTGCAGAAGTTATGTATCTATTGAAATTCAATTACCTATCGGGTTCCAAGAGTAACTAAATTATCACTGCACCTCGAACGGAATAAAAATTCAATAACGTAATTGGGAATACATACACATCTATGAATGTCTATAACCCCTACGGATGATTGATTGTAATTTTAGTACGGGATTCTGCCCCACTTCCTTTGAACTGATTTTTCAATAAAATGTCATTGAAAACTCGGTTAAATAATGGCTTTTAGAGCATATATGATTTAAAGTTAAAATTCAACTTTTTTATAAAACTCCACTTGAGTATATCTTTCATACCAAATTTGTATTTGATTTTCTTTTCATCACCCTTTTATTATTTTTAAAAATGGATACTTAAAAAAATAAAAACTTTTTAATTGTCTATAACTTCATGAAACCAATAAAGAATATTTCTGAATCAGTTTGTGATTCTAAGGAAGCAAATACTTTTTTATTAGCCAAGTAACTATCGTGCAATCTATTTCTTTTGGCATCTGAGACAAGTCCTCGAGACGTTATCATACTTTTAATATAATACTTAGATCAAATCGATTCACAAATCTGCAAGATATAACTCTTCAAACAGATAGTCTATCATCGTCTGAAACCGAAATCAAGATCCGTACATGTCTCTATCTTCTCTAATCTAACATTTAAACTACCCTTGGTGCTCTTCAATTGGTTTTCTCATTTCGCGCAATTCACTAAAATCCCTACCTGTTGGAGGTTTAAAAAATCTTCTTTCTTCAATCTTCTTGAAAATTTTATTTTTTTAGAACTTCATCAGCATCTTCTCATCTTCCTTCATCCACTTCATCTTTATATCTCATATTCAACCCTTCACCCCTTCACAAATTCTTCTAATCAATCACCTAATCAATCCTTATTGAATTTTTTTATCAATCTCTTCTTTCTTTCTTCAGCATCTTCACCCTCTTAATTTCTGGTAACATCAATCACCTCATCAGTTCCTTCACCTCACACATCTTCTCAATCTTGTTTCCACCGGACATCAATTCAGGAAGGTCGGTTGTCCTAATTGTCTCCCAACTCATCTCCTTTAAGTACGTTCAAAAACAAACTCGTTGTAATGATTCCAGCGGTTCTCTTCGGAATCAACACCAGGCTTCAGCTGCTCAGCACTTCCTCCAGCTGTCCCTGATCCACAACTAGCCGCTAACTTGAAACCCTGTTCCTGTAGCATATCAAAAGCCTGCTCAATAAAACTATGCTTCAAAAAAAATCTGCTCGTATATCGGTCAGTCACCCCATGATCAGGATCTCGACTTTCGTTCAAGGTCTCCCCGAAAACGTCCCGTAAGAGAGCAACTCTTCCACAGACGAGGATCCTTGAAAGTTTGCGAAACTTGACATCTGCTAGTCCATCCCGGCCAAAAGCAAAGCTTCCACGGTAACCGACGGTGATGTACCCACGCTTTGTTGTCACCGCTGTTGATTTGCTCGAGTCCTCATGTTCCTGAATTGCCTTCACGAGACCTGGAAGACCATAGAAGTTAGCCTCTTGTCTAAGTCTCTCTCGTTCTCTGAACCCCTCAGGAAGCACCAGTGCCTCGTTTCTTAGAAAATCCAAGACGTAGCGGAATAGGACACCATCACGATCCAAGAAATACTTCCCCTTGGCGTCTTTTGCCAAAGTCGGCTTTTCGGAGAAGATCGCTGACAGGTGAGAATCAGTGTCTCTAGTAAGAGTGGTCAGGGCTGTTGTGTAGAAGACGCCACCAACGTTTAATTCCACGACACTGGGAATGGCCTCCGCCTGTTGATCTGGCATGGTGATTTTTGGTTGGGATTTATTTTTAACCTCTGATTACTTTAATTGATTTTCGAATCAGAATTCGTACCAGTGAAGTTGACAGATTATGAAGGATTTCGTCGGAAAACCAACCGACGGTGACTGGAGGTCACTCGACGCGGTGCGGATTTGGACTAGGTTCGTTGGGGTTGAAGGGTTGCGATGATGAGAGGGAGGGAGGAAGTGGAAAGAGAGATCTGAAATCGGGGCGCAGCGGATCGCGCAGCTAGAGGTATCTGGAGCAACGCGCGCACCACTCGACCTCGGATTCGATCCTCTTGTATGCGTAGGACTTTTCAGTATTTAACGATACTGAAAACGATAATTTTAGGATTATTACATGATAAAGATTATGTCAATATTAATGGAGGGGTGGCTTTAGGAGAGTAGAATTGTAGAATTGCATTAGGAGAGGACAACTAACTTTGATATATATATAGGGAGTTTTCTAAAAATAAGTATATCTTGATGAAATGTGTTTGTTTGAAGAAAGAGAATTGAAATAAGGGTCGTGAGAGCGAAGGTTAAGGACTCCGAGTAAGATAAAATGCTTGATGATGTATTTTCTTGTAGAATGTAGAGCTTTCTTAACATAGAGAATGGACTTCTGGAGTCAATCCACCTCTTTTTTCTTTTAGTAATGAGAAACTGCCTTAGGTCAGATTTCAATTCCTGATTTCGATTTATCTCAGTGTAACTTGATAGGAACTAGCAATTGTAAATAAAACATATGTGGTTGAGTCTACTATAAATAGGGATTAACCTATGGGATTAGACAATTTTGAAGAGCTTCAGGACATGTCAAGAGTTGATGGAACTTTTAAACTGATTCATCCATTAAAAATAGCTTATATTGACTTGTATATTTTCATAAAGCTTTGAAATTATATTTCTTACAATTTAGATTAAAATTACAGATCTGCGTAATTTAGATTAGATTTGTAGACTTCCTCGAGACGCATAGATTGACCTATTTAAAAACCCTTTAAATCAGCTAGTGATGATGTACGGTTTTAAAATCAATTTTCTGTCTCTCTTTTTATGAGTAAAAACAGTTTTGATTGTGATATGTAGTAATGATCTGTAAATTGTTTTTAAATATAGATTAATAATAATTACTTGTTATTTATACAAGTTAATGTACAGGCAGCCTTTCATATAAAGAAGTAAATTTATTTTTGATACTTCATCCAAATAAGAAAGCTCATACCAATACGAGGGAAAAAAGAAAATTAGATCCCAAAATGATCTGAATCTTTATTCTTTTTATTCTGATCCACTTAATTTCTATCTGAGGTACCTTATATAATCGGAAAATTGATACACAGTTTTTTATCATTAACTCTATCTATTTTATTATATGATATCAAATAATATTCCAACAATAATAGAAATACTTTATGATATATTTGTACCTAATACTTATACTATTTAATGGTAATACACACTACAGGATTTTAGTATTTGAGAGACAGTAATCAATTTTCAACGATTATAATAGGAAAAAATATAGTACACACCGAAAGCAGAATAGACCATCGAAACATTGATCGCTTTGGATGATGTTCACGCTCTATAAATTTTTTACCTTCTGTAAAGTTTAAAACCTTGCGGTTATCAATAGCGTTTCCACGATGACGGAAAAATGGACAATTTAAGACTCTAGATGGAGGAAGTTTTTTTAATATTGTAAAAATGTATTTTGTGTATGTGTATATTGTATATATGTATATTTGTAAATATGTTCAGAATTATTTTTTGCGTAATCTATTTATTTTTGTTTCTAGCATTTCAATTTTTCTGTTAGGATTCCGTTTTCTGTTTTTAGCCAGGAATACAAATATTCTAGATGGATCAGGATAGGTTTAACAACATTTTGGACACTTAAGATAAAAGTGGATGAAATAGAATATCGGATAAAAATAATAGATAAAAAATGATAATATTGTGGGAAAAGGAATGGAATTAAAATTAATTGAACGAGATAGATTTAAATATGCGTTTCTGTCCAGTTTTGTTCCTTTTTTGAAGACTGATATCCATTTTTATTTGATATAGTTGAGAAAAGAGTATATCAAACATTAAAAATTTATATCCATTTTTCGTACATTTCTGTTTGATATAGTTGAGTTATGAAAATGTAAAACTTAAATGCCAGCTTTTAAGGGTTTTGATTAAATATCCAAAATTATTGCTAGGGTCAAATTTTTTTAATAAATAGTTTGAAAAAATCATAAAAACCATTATATTACTGAGATATGTAATAAAAAAATGTCTTGTATATTGATGAAAATGTGAAACGAACCACAAAATTCCGTTAAATCATTGTTTTGCGTAACGAGTTTATAAAAATTTTGCCATATTTATTTTGAATACCCAAATTTTCTGAAGCATCATCTATAATAATTCCGGCCTTTTAATTGCGCTAATTAAGATAAATTGAGTAAATAAATCTGGCTAAAGTAAATAAATCAGTTTTTAATTAACATTAACGGAATTATGGATAGAAATACAATATTTATATACATATTTACTAAAGAAAACTTTTATCACTTCACTTATTTTCTTGTGGTTTTTCATTGACTGTTTCACATCTAAGAGGAGGTCTTCAGTTTCATTTGCCTGACAATCAAACACATTTACTTTAATCATTCATTTCGTGAGTGAGGGACCGTCTACAATTCTCGTGAGGCTAAAAAATTCGAAATTTACCCACCACCCCTCCCTCGTGACATACCGTGACGCTCTGAAGACCCCCAAAAGATCATGTGATGAATTGTCGACCCCTCACCCTCCGCTCCTATTGGGAAGAAAACAAATTCCATCAGAATATTGTTATTGACTAGCAATATTATACGCGCGCTACAGCATTAAACCCTTCGTTGGCAGAGAGAATTCGACAAATATGCCCAAAATGACAGAAAAATTTGTTATCCTGAAAATTTGTATCCTAGGGTTTTTGGGGTCGCTGAATCCAAATCTGAAGTAAAAATTAAGAAATTCAAAATGACGGATCCAATATGGCGAACGAAAATACAAAAAACGGCTCGATTTGGATAAATCTCAGTACTTACGGGTTTTTGGGGTCGCTGAATCCGAATCTTGAGTCAGAATTCGAAAATTCAAAATGGCGGATCCAATATGACGGACGAAAGTACAGCAAACGTTTTTTGTATTTTCGTCAGCCATATTGGATCCGCCATTTTGAATTTTCGATTTTTGACTTTAGATTCGGATTCAGCGACCCCAAAAACCCGTAAGTACCGAGATATATCCAAATCGAGCCGTTTTTTTTTATTCTCGTCCGTCATATTGGATCCGCCATTTTGAATTTCCGAATTCTGACTTTAGATTCGGATTCAGCAAACCCAAAAACCCCCGAGTAAGACTTGAATGCAAAATCGGAGTAAGTTAAATAGGAAAAAAGAAGATTTACGCATTTTGCGTCATTGCCACACAGGGCACGGAAAATTTTGACGCATTTTGCGTCAATGCCAACGAAGGGGCTAAGGAAACATTTAATTGCCAATTAGTAATATACAAATTAAATATAAAAAAGGTTACTATGTTTCAAATTTTCTAATTGTCAGTTGAATCACTTGAAAAAATAATAAAAATTTCAGAGTAATGGTTCTTTATTCAAGCAAAATGTTTTTATTTCTTCACAGATTAATGTGGATAGGGTTGTGGAAAATTAAAAAAGCTACCTCAAAAATATTCAGTTTTTAATGATTTTTCATTCCTTGGAATTATTTGAAATGCTTTTAAACTCTTTCAAATCCTTTTGAATTCTTTTGACTTCCTTGAAATCAACTGAATACCTCCGGATTCCCAGATATATCTGAATTCATCTAAATGGCCTGTATTATCTGAATTCCTTGAATTCGTGGAATTTCCTAAATTCTTAGAACTCCCTGAATTCCAAGGACTTCAATATCATTCAAAGAATTCAGTCGAATTCAGAAGAATTCAAGAAATTCTATGAATTCACGGAATTCTGTGATTTCAGAAGAATTGTAGTAATTCAGGGATTTGGAGAATTTAAAGAATTTCAGGAATTTAGAATATTCAAGGAATAGAAGGAATTCACAATATTACAGGATTTCAGAGAATTCAGAGAATTTTGATTATTCAAGGAATTCAGGATATTTAAGGATTACAGGGAATTCAGAGAATTTGGGAGCGTTTAGGAAATTCATGGAATTTAGAGAATTCAGAGTATTTAAGGAATTCTGGGAATACAGAGATTTACACGAATTCAGAGAATAAAAGAAATTTAGAATATTCAACAAATTCCGGATATTCAGAGATTCACGGAATTCAGAGAAATAAGGTAAATCCGCTAATTCAAGGAATTCAGAATATTCAAGGATTTCAGGGAATGAAGGGAATTTAAAAATTCGAAGATTTCAGAAAATTTAAGGAATTCACAGAATTTAAGGAATTCTTAGAATTTAATAAATTCTCAAAATTTAAGGAACTCGAAGAATTAAAAAAAAAATCAGAGATTTTCACGCATTCGGAGAATGCAAGGAATTTCAAATATTGAAGGAATTCTAAGAATTCCGAAATAAAGAAATTCAGGGATATAAAGGATAATAAAGGAATTCAAGGAACTTCAGGAATTCAGAAAATTCACAATATTCGAGGATGTCAAGGAGTTCTAAAAAATCCTTTCCAGAATTTTCAGGAAATCAGGTAATCTGCCAAATTTTCATTGCTCTAAATATAAAACTCTTAATTAAAAAAAAGGAATGAAATTTTTTATTTCAAGTTTTGAAAGCTGTACAATTTTAGTTTAAAAGGCTCAAGTTTTAAGGGCTTAAGACGACTGGAGTTTTCGCAAGATCTATAATACGTCTGTAAAAATGCATTGTTTAATGCAATATTCGAAACACATAATCTGAAGGCAATTTTACTCGCGGAAGCAAAGAGATTTTTCGAAAAATGTTCTGGTTGTTATTTTTTTGTTTATAATTTGAATATTGGGCGCCTGTAAAATGCAATGCTCCGGCTAACACTGCATGCCGGGCTGCAGTCATCCCGTTATTTTCAAGTTGCATACAATCTTGAAGTACTGATTTTTCGTCGTTTAGAGTAATATATAATATAATACAATGATAAAAATAAATAATAATAAATTTAAAAGTAGATATTTATCAAATATTTCTAAAACCTTTCTAAAGAATGCGGGTACGTTTATTTTTGAATAATATTCTTTCCCTGACGGACCGAATGAACGGAACGGATACGCTATAGCGTATCCTTATAGTATCCACATCGTATTCTCTTCGTATCATGCAAGAAAAACGCATTAAAAAAGGAAGATGAACATTTAACTTGATGAAATTCGGATTCTACGTGAAATTTTGCGTTAGAAGGTCACGGAGTAATTGCAACAGTTTTTCTTGCAACGATAAAAACTTTAAAGAAATATAATACTTATCGACAACGTGGGCTGAAGGCGACTTCAAGCGTCCATAATCAAGCATCCATAATCGTTTAACCAGTACTGCTTAAACGCTTATGGATGCGCTTGAAGTCGCCTTCAGCCCATGTTGTCGATAAGTATTATATTTTTTTAATGTTTTCATCGTTGCAAAAAAAACTATTGCAATTAATCTGTGACCTTCTAACGCAAAATTTCAAGTAGAATCCGAATTTCAACAATTTAAATGTTCATTTTCCTTTTTAATGCGTGTTTCTTGCATGATACGGCGATGATACGATGTGGATACTATAAGGATACGCTGTAGCGTATCCGTTCCGTTCATTCGGTCCGCTAGGGTTCATAAGGCTCTATTGGGCAGAAGCTATAACCTGAAAATTTACTTGCCTTATTTTACTCCATAAATTGACATTGGAACCAGCATTTGTAAGAAAGATGGATCCCTGTAAACAGGATCTCCAGTATCCCGGTAAGAAGGCTTGCATTCAAAGGTATTAAAATTGTTAATACCTAGGAATGCCGTTTCTGTCGTCATTTTTTTAATCCTCGATTAGGCAGCGAACATATTTAGATTCCAATCCCTTTTAAACTCGATCGGAGCTGTCAAGCTTAACCTGAAAGAAGTTAAAAACGTCAACTTCAACAGCATGAAATTTGCCAAATCTAGCAGGGTTGTGCATAACTATACTATACATCATGATAAAGAAATTTAAAAAATTAGTTTTCATCACAGCTGCCTGTGTAGCAATCCATATTGACAACGTACAATGACTTATGCTGTATCTTTAAATGCTTTTAACCTCATTATTGTCCGAAGAATAATTAATAAGAACAGCAAAATGTGCATGTAAAAAGGGATTAAAAATGTTATATTTCATGGTCGATTTGGGGTATCCAAAAGTTTTAAGGAAAATATTGTCGCCACTGGGTACAGAAAGGGATTCAATTTAAGAGATAACTTGTACTGCTCTGAGGATTCAAAACGCGAGGACAAAAACGGTATCGAAAAGGATTCAATAATTTTGTCACGTCACCATTGAACAGGAAATTTTCGAATGCTTTTCAATGCAAGCCTCCTTACTGGGATGAATGTTGGATCCATATAGGGCTCTCCAGAAACGTTATTAGAACGTTCTAAAAACGTCCTAAGTCAGTCCAAATAACGTTCCTTTGACATACAATGTTCCAGAGACGTTTTAAGGACGTATTTGGTACATGGAACGTTTTCAGAACATTATTTGGTCTGGCTTAGGACAGTTTTTGAAACGTTAAAATAACGTCTTTTGTCTTTTACGTCCAAGAAACGTTTTTAGGACGTTCCAATTACGTTCTTGAATTTCGTGCCCACTGGGAAAGAACTGACCAATTGAATAATGCGTACTTGCAATACTTATACTTACATCGCAATTAAAGTTGTATCTCAAAGTGTTGAATCCATAGGTTGTGAAAGTTACAGGTCGCTGAGCTATTTGTCATAAAAAATTTGCAGTCTGTTAAAATATAATATGCAAACATATACATGAATACTATCGGTATAGACTGTATAGTGTATACACCAATTTTTATTTATTCACGAAAATTTTTCTCATCTTTCCTATTATCTTGTGGTTATTCATTGACTGTTTCATACACAAGAAAACATCTTCAGTTTCATTTGCCTGACAATCAAACACGTTCACTTTAACAATAATTTAATAAATGACAGTTTATCCATTCGACTATCGTTTAATTCAATGTTAATGATAATATGTTAATTAAAATTCTGTATGCCATTTACCATGCAGAAATACTCCCCTCATTACTGGGTATCGAACAAGCAATATTAATATGCAACAATATGAACAAAATAGTCGTGATCCATAAAATGTGGTAAATGACTCATTAATAATTTGGTCTGAATGCATATAAGCGCTATATTTGAGAGAAATACTATCCAGGACAGGAAATTCAATATAATTTGTAGAGTCAGATACACGTTATAAACTCTGTTTATTTCTCGTGCTTGCTTGCACGATTCTAGATTAATTTGTTCCACTGCAGCTAAATTTGCCAAAGTATAAGTAAAAAATTATAATAAATAAAATTTAAATGACAGCAGATATTTTTACATTCTCATTCATGAGAGTGTAATGTAATGGTCAAATTTTCCATATCTGGTTTTTAAAGGATCTTAACGTTTTGGCACTCACAGAGTCCGAAAATCATAACATTTTGTCGGTGTGTGTCTGTCTGTATGTCTGTCTGTATGTATGTACGGTTACCTGAATGTTGTAGCCACGCTAACTTTGGAAGGATTGGTTGAATCGAGTCAGCTTTTCATCAACTTTTTAATACTTTGAAACTTTTAAAATTTCCAAAAAATAGGAAAAAATATATTTTTCTGATACATTAAAAAATTGTAATCAAAATTTTTACTAGATATAAAATATATTTCGAAACTGTCCTCAGAAAATTGGTTGATTCGATCAAAATTCAAAAAGTAAAAGCATTTTCAAATTTGGAAACAAAATTTTCCGTTTCATTTTGTTTACATGGTTTTATTTTTCAAAAGCAATCGTCTGGGTCTGTATAACTTGGCTGGTGAGCGCGAAGCGCCAGTATCACAATGAGAATGTAATCGTCAAGGCCGTAGGTGCTTTGAGAACCCTCTTCAAAGTCAAATTGAAAAACACATGTTAATTTTACTTTATGATTGTAGTTAATGAGGGGTTTGAATAACAGTTTTTGATTTGCACGCTTAAACTGAGCGCATTTTCAGAGCAGCTGAGAATAAAAATTGTGCAAAGTAAGGGGAAAATATTAAAGTCATCATGAAAAATAAAAATTGTACATTAGTTTGCAATATCTGAATAAGCAGTACCAAATCGAGATACAGGAAGTCAGTGAATAAATATGCCATTAAACAGGAATATGGTAATGCTTTGAAAAAAGTTTTCTTGCAGCTGTTGATTTATTAGAAGAACAAGTAAACGATTTTCAATTTTGATTATTTTCTCATTAGATAGAACTTATAAAAGTTACCTTACGACTAATCCAACAACTAATTAACGAAGAGAACGCAACAAGTCTAACATAAAATAAGATTATTATGTAGATTATTGAGGTCAAAATCATCTAGAAAGAAGTTTCGATTATCATTATAACAAAAAAACGTATGTTTTGAATTCTCAACTTGATAATCGTCTATGCATACTATCCAATTTAGTACGAAAACTAGGTAAATAGTTACTCGTATGTTTTCTGGATACCACTTCATGGTTGAAGAGTTCTAATCAAATTTAGTGACATGCTTTCAAGTAACATTAAGAATAGGCTAAACTGGAGCTTTCAAGCATAATTATGTTTACCAACAAATTTTTTTGTTACATTGCATCTGTAGAATAAGCTATTATTGTGTTATAAGTAATCTGCTGCAATAAAAAGCACTCATTTATTGGCAGTTTAAGGGCTGATGTAGTATATTTAATATTAGTAACTGTATAAACGTAGTATCAGATTCTATCCCTTTTTAGTTCACTTTTTAAAAAGAATGATATCCATTTCTATTTCATAAATTTTATCTAAGATCATTATCAATTACTGCTTCATTTAATGTATTTAGTTTAAGAGTAAAAAATGATACAATAGACTGGAAATGGATAGAATTTTCGAAATAAAGAGATTGCATAGAAGTAGGAAATATTTCTAATAAAATTAAATGAAAGTGGATAGCAAATAATTAGATTTGAATGACAACAATGAATTATATTGTGGAAAAATAGTAGGCTAAAATGAATTGAATATGATTAATTAAAATGGAACTATGAAGAACAGGATATGTAGTGTTTTATGCTAACCATTTCTGACCTAATGTGCTATATGCCTATTATGTCATTCTATCCATATTTGTAATAATCGACTCAAACCTGTATCATTTTTGCTCTCCTTTTATCCATTTTATTATATTTCTTTTTATTGTTTCTTGTGAATTCTACACTATTCCTCTTAAAAATAAATGCATGACTTCTATCATATTATTGTTTACCGTATTCGATTCTTTCAATTTTGAATCTTTTTTTAAAGATTGATATCCATTTCTATATTATCAATTAATATTTCCTTTTTTACATTCTCATCCTAAAGAGAAGATATTAGTTTTATGTATAATTTGATTTAGTCGGTTTTCATCATATCTCGACATTTAAGACCTTCTGAGTCAGAAAAAACGATTTTCACGAAGGTGTCTGTCAATCTGTCTGTCTGTAGTCTATGTATAGTCTGTAGTCTGTAGTCTGTAGGCCCGATAACTTTCGAAAAAATTATCGGATCGGATTGAGCTTTGGCACACTTTTTTAATACCTAAAAGAACAGGACAAGTTTGTTAGCCAGCTATTTTGAATGAAAATTCCAAAAGTTAGAGCATTTTCCAAATTTTTGTTACTATTTTCTTCAAGATTTAAAAATTTCATGTACGGCTATTCGTAGTACTCGAAAATTCGAACAATTTATCCCAACGACTTTTTTTATAAGAAAATAGAGTTGGATTAAAAATATAAAATATTCTAAATTGATTAAGCTAGATACCTATAATATAATAATAGATTCGGATGGAACAAGATCTATACAAAATTTTATTCTATCCATTACTGACTAAATGTAATATAAAACTGTACTCACATTTTATCCACTTTTATTGTTTCTTATGTTTTTTTATTGCAATTCTCTCTTTTTCGGCCGAAATAATGTAAAAGTATTTTGATGTTTCGACATTATGAGAAATAAAAGGTATATCGTTTTCCATTGATTTTTTATCTTCCCTATTCCTTTCTCTCCATACCTATTTCAAAATCAATATCACTCTTTATTGTTTATAATAAATATAATAATAATAATATATCCCTTTTTGCAAGTTACAGGAGAGTTACTATTTATCGAGATTAAAATAAAAATATTTCCTTCAAACAAAATTATTTTGCAGAAAAAAACTTAATTTAACTGAAGTAAGTCTTTATAACATCTTTATTATTCTCAAAACTATAATGAACATTTGTGACAAAAAATAAAAAGAATATGTCACAATTCGCTATGATTAATCTTCATTGTATTGTACTCAACGCAAAGGTGCTGCTCGGATGTGCAGTTTTCTTTTTGTTTTTATGTTTACACGCCTGCGGTTATGTGAAAACTACAAAGAAAAACAAATTATTAGACGCATGTTAGAGGAAACCAATCACTTCTCTTTTACCATAACAAATTCAAGTTTTTGTCAAAAGAGTCAAATGAAAAAAAGCTTGGATTAACACTTTTGTATTATATTTTAGATCGGCCCAATAATTACTAGCGAAACTTGATGTAGATAGAAATATCTTGTATTTTTTTCGTGGTAAATATACGTAATTTTCATGTTAATTACTTTCTTGGAAATAATATTATACTGAGTGAAAGATAAGTTCTTAAGATAAGTTCTTAAAATAACCGCAGTCGCTCCAGGAAAAATTCTTACAAAATACCTATACAATTTTTACGTGTTTCAGTTTCAAATTGACCTTAATGGAAGAACAAAATTTATTCTAATTAGATCAATAATTTGTTATTTTGTTATTATTTGACATGTTTTGGTTTAATTTACAATTTTAAAGATTTCATTACTTTTACTGTACATATTTAAAACTATCTATACATCATATCATTACTTTCAATATTACTAGATTTGAAATGTTAAAAAAATTTACCTGTTTAAATTAACAAAACAACTTCAACAAAAACTTTGGTTCTAGAAAAGTAGGTTCATCGCAAACTTCTTTAAAAAAAACAAGAATGTATCCATCACGGTATTTATTGTAACATTTAACTGACAACAATATAATATATGTACAATTTTACGAATACGTAATATAATAATTGTATTTATAATGTGTTTTTGTCTGGTATAGTAATGAGTACTAAACATCGTCGTTAACATTTTTCAGGTCGTCTTAATTTATGCAGAAGCTACATCAATATCAATCTATCTTGAGAAATAATTCACTACAATAGCACTTTAGAGCATAGATATTCGTTTTTCGTTCTGTTATTCTTCATTTTCTATCATCACAAATTCATTATGGATGGACACGATTAATTATCAACAACGTATATCGTTGAACGGATACAATAGAAACAGACATTAAAATCTTTATCCTGCGTACAATTTATAGTTTTTCTTTATAAAATTCTTTGAATCAATATGAGATACCGCTGCCGAAGTTCTATTCTCTCATTTCAAGAAAATGATATGACGGAGATATAAATTCGATATTGTGTACTTATCAGGGATCTTTTTTTTTAAATATACTATTGTCCTACCGTAGATATTTTTACGTCTACAATTACAATTACACTGGCGATTAACTTTAAAATCAAATTATGTTCGTCTCTAGAAATTTAATAAAATAAAAGTGTCTTTAATTATATGTATATTTAAACCTTTATTCCTCTATTGTAACTAAATATTTATAATAAACTTGTATTGCATTCTACAACATTATGAGTAATCGGAATTTAAAATACAATTTAGGCTAAATAATGTGAAAACAACTATTCATCATTCAAGTTATTTTAGTTAAATTTTCAGTAATTTATTATTACTCTATCAGCGCAGTGAGTTAATCATGACTTTTCTACTATTTTGATTGAGATACTTTTCTCTACTTATGGTTACTATATATGAAAAAGCCATTTATTTATTTACAATAATTAAGAAATTACTTGCAATATGCAATGAAAAGCAGTCTATTTTGCAACTTTCCAATTCAATAATTTTAAATCATTTTCACAATTGCACTTTTATTTTTCTTTAGATTCATCAACTTAAATTCAATAAAATTAATTATTTGAATGTAGAAAAGGTAAGAAGACAGGAAGATAAAATAGAAGATTAAGCTTTAAAATAGATAATTTAAAATTTCTAGTAATTATCCAATTAACTTGGTAAAAATTTACGACAAATAAATCTGATATGATGTTTAATTGGATGTGATATGGCTTGTTATTATTGCCATAATAAAGAACTAGTCAATTCTTCATGTAATTATATAATAATTATATATACTATCAACATCTATATCAGCAGAACAGGTAAATGATATTATAAAACGTACATTAAACCACTTTCTCTTATCTAAAAATGATTGATCAAAAAAGCAGGTCACTTCATTTATAATGTTAAGAAAAGTACAATTTTTATTCGATTTGAAAGTTTTCTTTTTGAATAAAAGGTAATCAAATTTTTCATACATAAAACATTGATTGAATTTAAATAATCCAACACAAAAACTCTTTTTCAGTTGCTCATTTTAGTTTGTCATTGAATCAATGTAATATCCAAATGAATTAAGAAGTGATCTACTTTTGTGATAATTTCCAATCCATAGGCCGTATTCGTATGCCCTTCAAAAATTCCTGTAAAGTTATATTTGTTTGCTAGTAACGAATTTTGAACAATGTGTGAGTGTGCGAATAATGTAGTGCAATTAACAATATTATTGTCGATTCTTGTTTATTATTATCGATAAAATGAATATGTATAGTATTAATCACATAATAACAATTTTTAATTATTGTCAATTAATTATTGTCAACGATCTCGTTTCCAAATGCGGATAGAGTTTCTAAGTTTTATTGTCATAGTTTGTACGTCCATAATAATAGTAGACGCATAGTCAATTTGTCACATAATAAATGCACACTTCACGCAAGTTGATATGTGCACGAATTCAATTTAATGATCAGCCAATAGCTGCCAACTCGATCACATTTTACTCTCGTCCCTACCGCTATTATTTTACTTTCAACATGATTATTCATTAGGCTACTGTTCCTACCAATCGATCATTTCCATTTACATACTGTTCGTACCATATTAATTTCAGGTGCATTGTTCAAAAACAGATGTTGAAGGGGAAATCAAATATTCTTACATCTAGATACGTTGTGAGTCAATTCAATTACTATTTCTTCAATGCAGAAATTAGTCCTTTTTTAATTTGAGTATTATTAGCCTCCTCAGGTCCAGTGGTTAGGGCAATAAGTAGTTTTAAAACAATTCTAAATTTAGATGATGTTCAATTTAGAATAATACTTCCTTACTTAAATATTTCTCAAGTGAGAAGTCTTTTTCAGTTTTTTATAAATTTGAGTTTCTTCAAGTGT
>CAKNWW010347283.1:0-20417 GCA_932074435.1 Andricus kollari | reverse complement strand
ATAAATCCATCAAAAACAGAATGAGAAAATGATGCCATGCATGTTCAGTTGAAATATTATGCCAATCGTTTTGATAGGTTTGTATGTAGCTATTAACAAAGGAGAATAATCCTACTTTGCCAGGCTTGATGGCGCACGGTAAAGAAGTGCTTCGTTAATCCAATAAAAGTTTAAAACCCATAGTTCTTTCGCGAAAATAAATTTGCGGTATTTTTTCTTGTTATTGTACTTGGCGGCGATTTGCTGCATTGTTTTGGAGATAAAATCCTATGTATACTATTCTACGAGAAGAATATTGCCAAGGCCATTTTAGATCATTATATTGATACGAAAATACAAATTTTCATATTGCATGGCCAAGAATATTGTTCATTCTTTTTCTTTTTGATATGATGTAATTTTGAAAAATGCTAAAATTTATCAGCCTTCAATTTGTTCTTTTCAAAAATTGTAAAACAATTCAATTCATTTCTGAACCAAAACGGCTTTATCGAAAAGCAAAAGAGAAGGGGTGGCTTTTTTAAAATTGTAAATGTGAAATTCTGAAGTTGAGGCTAATGTATATCATAAAATGAAACGTCAATGAAATTATGAAGTTAACAACTGAAGTATAAATAACGTACTATAAGTATTTTCACCTACATGATAGCCTTAAACTCTGTTGCACACATCGCAGTAAACGCATTCGTGATTTTCAGAAAAATTAGTGAATAAAGCAGGTGTTCGTTTATTTCATTATATGGAAGTAATAGTATAGTAAAATAAAGAAAGAAAGTGTAGTAAGTAACTAGAAATGTTGCTGTCTGTCTGTTATTATTTGAATCTTGTGTAGTTGTTTTACAACCACTAAATTTACATTATAGTCTAGTCCATAAATCCTTGAAATCGTAAACTCTAAAATCACATCCGTTGTTCGAACTGATAAATGATTGAATTCATCCATTCTTTATGTTGATATTGTAAGTCGACTGGCAACCTAGAATGGTGCACCTCCTCGATTTTTACAAAATTCTTATTGACTACAAAATGCACTTGAAGTCTTTTAATGCTCATTTATATCATATCATGCACTTAAAAGATCGACCCTTTTATTCGAGAATGTAGCGTTCACACTTTTTATATAGATATCGAAGGTATCAATTTTTACGAGTGCGAATAAAATGAATTTTGTCAACAGAATTTGTGTTTACAATTCATTATTGAGTCTCGGGATGTTTTCACTTTATACTCTCAGACGCGACGGGGAAATTTATCACGCTTGAGTATGGTTAGTGGAGCAGTGAGAATGATAAAAAAAGAGCAAAACGTGAATTTTTGTTCGCAGCGGCTGCCTCCATTTAGAAATACCCACTGATATAGGGGATGTGGACTGGAAAAAGTTTCAGCGTTAGAGATCAATGTATTTATTTAGAAAATAAAACGTGTATGTACATATAGCTCTTCTGCAAACATAAACGTCCACGCTCACAGTGCTTATATTTTAGCATATTCCTTCCATTCCATTGTTCCAAAAGCGAAGCTCTATTTTCTAGTTCCAAATGTATTTCAATATTCTAAATGGGAAAAATTAAAAGAAATGCTTCTATATCGATTTTAACGTGAAAATTCTGTTTCAATTTCTATGAGTTTTCGCGAAAGTTTTGTTGTACTTTTAAAGCTTCTTCTCTTATGAGTTCACTAAAAAAATGAATAGTTGCGGCTACTACCTTTTTATTAGTAAAGCATTAATTGGTTCTTACAACTATTCAGTTAGTAACACCGACTGAGCAAGTAGTCGGTTTAGGAAGCCGTTTGTAGTAATCGTGACTAGTTTGCGTTAGTAACGTATTAGTAGTCAGATTTACTAATAAAATAGTGATCTGTACTACTAATTGATTTCTCTAACAAATTAAAGTAGGTGGCGTAACTGTTTTATTTGCCACCTCGGTTGGTACGATTGAGAATGCA
Source organism: Andricus kollari (assembly GCA_932074435.1). NCBI lineage: Eukaryota > Metazoa > Arthropoda > Insecta > Hymenoptera > Cynipidae > Andricus > Andricus kollari. Next base: position 18,470 of record CAKNWW010347283.1, on the reverse strand, counting down.
ACAAAGGTACCAACATGGGGAGAACGTTTAGACATGGCCGTCATAACTCGCTGCTCAGTTGACGTCTTTAGGATTCGGGGATCATATCGAAGTATTCGAATGTATGTGTAAGAAATTTAAAAATCAAACGATTTTTAAGTTTCACTGGAAATCCTAACCTACAAACTGCATCTGAAATTAGAAAGATCCCAGTGGGCATAGGGACATAGTTGTTTCAAAACGTCTTCTCAGCTGAACTGACGCTGAACTGACATTTAACTGACATCAGCGTCCCTAAGGTGTCCCGAAAAAAAGATGCCCACGTGCCCACTGGGATCTTTTTAATTCAGAGTTCGATATAGCGACAGATATTTTAATTAGTCCCTATATAACAAAAAGAAAATAGTTACAGCTACAAATGTATTAGTAGACATGACTAACTATATTAGTAAGTTCAACTACTTACAGATAGTCGTTTTGACAAACTAAAATAGTAAGTCTACCTAATTAAATAGTAACGGCAACTAATTATTTCCCAACTGACAAAAATAGTTCTCACAACTAACTAAATGGCAGTACCATTATTTACTAACTGAAATAGTTGTCCTAACAATTTTATTAGTTGTCCCAACTAACCTTTTTTCAGTGTTTCATTTGATTATTTTTATTGTTAGCAGGTATTCCTCACACTTGAATTTTAGGCTAATTTTTTAAGTTAATAGTTATGCTTTATTGTATCTGATAAATTCTCTGATAGGATCTTGCTTTTGCTATTAACATTATCTCTATTGTTACCAATTATAGAAAGCTTTATTTTGGTATTATACGGTTCCATCGGATCACATCAAACTTGTTCCTGAAGTGCAAATTTGTCGTTTCGAAGCTCTCTTACCTGATCATAAGCCAATCGATTTATACGGAATAATTTATATATAAAAACATTAATAATTCAGGTGAATGCTATCTAGGAAGAAATACCTCATCCAAGTCGAAGTTTGAGTTTTAAATATTCAATCACATTCGAGTGATGATGTTTTATGCAAAAATTGTTATTAAAATTTCAATTATATTTATATGAAAATCCAAAAACATGTGTTATTGAAAATTTAAATCTTGCAATTGAGAATTCAGTTACAAAAATATTAAAACATAGAGAAAATAGTAACACACTTAAAAAGTTATATATGTTCATGAGTTTTCAAATATGCATAATTGAATTTTGATTCAAGTTTGTGTTAGGTTTATATTTCAGTTACGTTTCGGCTTGAAAAGTTGTAAGAATTTTCAAGGCATTCTTTACAGTGCATAGTAACTGTATATAGTCGATTAGGTGGAGTACTGAAGATAACTTTCCGTGTACAGATTTTATTGAAGTTTCTAGTCGCTATTTTCGGTTCAAATCGGTAGTTTTCCATGCCTTGAATAGAGTAATAAAGAGAATAATTTTTCTACATTGAAAACTTGAAATGGTCGAAAGAGTGATCAATCGCTTTCTTATCGGTATTTTTGGTCTTGGTCGAAACTGCTCGATGTCTTGACAAGAAATATAACGATATTTGAGTTTATCGTTTCTAAACTATACATTTTCTGAAAAAATATCTTGAATAAATGTTTTAGAGAATATCTTTCTGATGAAAATGACCTGTATTAAACTGTCCTATGGTCAAAATTGAACGGCCTATCTCGACTTGAGGCACAGGCTGGAATGTATATTACATTTTCCTCCTTATGCGATTCGAACTGCAAATTAACCTTAAGTGATAGGTATAAGAATTAATAATTTTCATACAACTATTTGAGAAAATGTTTTTTAATTTATTTTCCTTGAGCTTGTTCTTAAGTATAGTAATTCTGAAATTTCTATGGAAGCATTTAAATATGTCAAAAATACAATATTTTCATTTTAAAAATGAAACATGAAAAGAGAAAACTCATTTATACGTAGGTCACTCTAGAAATTTCTGGAATGCATAAAAAAACCATAATTTTTTTGACGTAATTTTTATTATATCTTTTCGAAATAGTCTTCATTAACACATATAGAGTCGTGCATCCTTTAAGAACATTTAAAGACTTGCTCTAAAGAACACTGTTAAAAATTTTCCGCTTTATGGTTTCTAGAATCTCATTCCAGAAACGTTTAAAATGACCCCTGTACAATAAATGTTATTTATACAATAATATTTTTTAAACAAAAACTATTATTCATCAAATTGATTAATTAATTATAGCAATAATTAATTAGCTACTTTTAGTAACGCGAATTTTTTTGGTCGGAATTTAATTAATTTATTTTGTAATAATAAAAAATCCGCATACAGTAATGACTTTCTCTGGCAACAATGGAATAAAATTCTAATTTGCAGTTGACTTTCTTTTAAGTATTTTTTAGAAATTTGTGAGGTTAGCGGATTTCTCCAATTTTGAATTCATATCATTCAAACTAACAGAATAATTGTCAACCATTTTCTCCAAGAATCTCCAAGAATCTGGTAAGAAATTAGTACAATTTAGTCCATAATAGGTTTGTTTTCGCATGTTTGAAAATATTTTTATTTTTGTATTCAAATTCAAATCTAACTATGTGATATTTTTACGGTTCACTTTCCCCTGAAAGAGCGGCATATGTACACCTTACTTACTATAATTGTGCAAGGTTTCAGTAAAGTTAAAATTACTAAAAAATTAAATTTGTTATTATAAATCAGTGTACGGCAGATTTATTTAAAATATTTTTACAATATAATAAAATGTTTCTCAAAAAAAAGGACGGAGTTCATATGTAAGCTGTACCTGGCTCTGCAGTTCAAAAATCACGTTCTTAACTCTTTTTTTTAATGGATTCAATTGCGAATATATTTATTTCGTTCCATTTGTAGTTAATAATATTGAAATATCTAGTTAACTGAGATATTCCTCTTACACTGTTCAAAGTAATTTACGTTACAGATAATTCCCGTTAGCAATTTTTTTTCTGATCCAATTTGTATTTCGTCCTGCATGGCAGATTTTTTATGCGATTCATACAGAAATAAAAATGATTTCTTAATAATAAATAATTCTCTTTTCGAATATGTTTCCTGAATATTTTGATTTGAACTATTTTAATATAAGAAGAATGAGCAGTTTGAATTGCATCAGGAGGGAAATGTATTGTACAAGGCAGCCTGCGCTTCGATTCGTTCGATTCAATGCATAGAGCATTTTTATATAGGTCATTATTTAAAAAAATATATTCTCTACAACATTTACGTGAGGTATTTTTCTATAAAATTTATAGTTCAGAAGCCACACAGTAAAAAATCGTTATATTCCTGTTCAAGAAATCGAAAACTTTCGACTAAAAATAAATATGGATTAAAAAGTGATTGATCACTGTTTCGATTTCCAAGCGACTTTTCCAGGGTAAAAATTCGCTTGCCTATGAATCTACTGGCATTATACTTCTGTTCCTAAAGCAACTGAAGTCCGTATATTTCATGTTAGAAGAAAAAGTATAATATGTGCGTTGACGGAATTCGTCAACTTTAAATGGTCTTGGGCTTAAAATCTCGGGAATTCAGATGGCTATATGACCCTATGTGTAACTGCATATACCTTTATACAGTTACTGTATGTAAAATTTTAGGCGGTTTGATAATATAAAATTTACATTTTTTCTAAAAAAATAATCTCAGATATACTCGCTACATTTTAAAACACTCGCTTCTCTATTGCAAGTGAAAGTAGCTCTGGGCCTATTACGGAAAAAGTCAAAAGGTACTTGATGAAGAATTTATGTATTTAAATGCTACCCCTTTCAAGGCTATTTTTCATGTAAAATAACATTAATTCTTTAAGCGTATCATAAACTCATAAACCTTCTTCCATATGTTTCAAATATCCTGCCCTCGCTTATACTTTTTCCTCCTCTCTAAAAGAGTCGTTTCTCTATGAAAGCGGAAGTAGCGATGAGCATATGACAGAAAAAATCAAAAGGTACAAGTATAAAGGGAAAGAAAGGGCGAAAGGGAAACTATAAAATGAGACTCTTGATAAAGGTAGCGAAACCATTTCCTCGTTACTGTGAAATGGGGCTAAAGTTTTCATAGAAGGCACTCTTTTATAAAAAATAAATAAATGATCAAAAAAGAGGTTAAACTAAGGAAAAAGAAAATTAGAAAGTAGAAAACGGCCCAGTGACGACGATTTTGGCTATGGCCTGGCTCGCTAAAAATGCGAGTGCGCATTACTCAGCGGTTTAATCGCGAATGCAGCCACGGTGCGCGTAATGAAAGCCTGCACCTCGAAAAACAAGCTTAGCGAAGTAACACAGTATATATACGGTAGTATATACCGTTACCAACGGTAGCGATGCTCTAGGGTGGAGGTAACATTCTTGTGGTTGAGTCCCGTAAACACTCGCCTCGCTGGGTATGGTCGGTAGACAACCCATAAATTCACCCTCTTCCACCCCAAACCCGTACTTTTCGTCCCACCGGGCCGGATGTTAGGCCGAATTAAAAACCTTTTTTTACTATATTCCGCAAAAGCACTTTTCTTCTCGACACTTGCAAAAGCTTACCAAAGTAACAAGAAGGAAAAGGAATAAAACTAGATGCCCTGCAAATCCCCTGTCCAATCTTTGCGAAACTAAGACTCTACAAACATTCATAAAAGAACTTGTTGACGTTCATTCTTTAGATGGGTGACTCTCCGTATAGCGCAAGAGTCAATATGTCCCTCAGGGTATTTAAAATATGGGTTTCACTTATGGCCATCAATATTAAGTAAAATAATAATTTTTATTATATAGTTTTCTTCAAAATTAACTTTATATAGTCAAAACGTGATCTCTGTTGCTGTTTTCAAACTAAAATTTACGTTTTCTACTAAAACCATATGTAGGTGAAAATTAAAAAAATATTATACGATTGTGTTTGGAGAACTAATTTTCTCAATTGCTGGATTCTTTAAGTGCATTTTCTCTGAAATTATTTAAAAATAAAACTCTTTTTTATATGCATTTAATTATTCATAAATAGACTTCTGTTGTGTAATTTTGTGCATTTACAGAGGTTTTAAGATCAATTACTTTTCTATAATTAAAAAATAAAAAATATTTTATTTAAAATAAAAAGTTATATCATGGAATTCCGGCACAAGCTAAACACTTGGTTGCCAGAGGTTTGTTTCATGTCTGACTTAATCACATAATCAAAGACTTTCCATATATGAAAGAATCACCCTTGATACCTGCAATAATGGTGGTCTAAGGAAGATTCTTTGAATACTTTAAGAATATTCATCGAATACGTATACTGTGTATGCAAAACTGTAATTCTATTGCATTTAAATTATTTAGGAGTTTTACTTTATTATTTATAAAAATTGTCTTTTATGTTTCTGAATGTTTACTTGTAAAAAGAAAACAAGAAAATTTTTTTTAAAACTATATTCCTAATATTAAATTATTGATAAATTTATTTTAGAAATTTGTGAGAATATTTCAAGTGCAGTCCTTTAGGTATTTCTTTAACACGCACTTTATGATCTCTTTTCTATGAATCTGTGGTCTCTGTTTTTTTTACATTGAGGGCGTAGACACTTGTCTCTGGCTGAGTATGCTTTTTGTCCTTGAACCAGAAAGTCGTGTTACTTAAAATCAGTGGATATATTAAGGAGAAGAAAAATTTTAAAATTTCATTCAATTTTGTTTCTTTTAAGATACAATTAATTCTCAGAAATATTAAGGATAAAAATATAAATTGTGTTAATAATTCCTTAATAATTAATTTCAAATTTAATTCTCATTTTTAATAGTAGTATAAGAAAGACGGATAAATAATAAAAAAATGAGAGAGAGGTAGTTTTTGATGTCTCTTTCTTTTTCTCCTTCTTTTTTCAATTTTCATATATCCGTCTCTAATGAGCCTTTTTTACAATGTTTTTTCTAAACATATTTCTCTTATTGTAACTCTTTTTGTGCAATTATTTTACATAAATTGAATTTCTTGAGTATTTTTTAAAATAATTTTTTGAAGAACATTATTCTTTTTTGAATGTATTTTGAATGTATCCAAGTCTTTATGTCATCTGGTAAAAAAAGTGTTTTTCATTAATTTTATTCCTTGAAAGTTTATTTTCTACATTTAAATTGATTAATAATAATTGAAGATTATTCAATATAATTTACCGCGTAAAAATTTAATTACATTCAAAGTGTCTTTATTTTACCAAAAGAAAATTTTGTTTTAGCCGGTAACATGGTTTTATTAATTGAAGAAGCATATTTTGAAGTTGACATTATGAAGAAAATATTAATAAAGACAATTACTTCTTACCTCTATAACACTTAATTGATAAATTGATACTCTAAAAAATAATATTAAATACCAGTCCGCTCCTGTAAATATTATATATACAAACCGCGCGCGAAACACTAAATAAAATAAGAATTTGATTCTGGTAACTATTTATTCAGTGAATTTTATTATAAAGAATAGTAATAATAAACAATGGTTATTTTTTGACTAACAAAGTATCTTAAATAGATTATATAAAAAGATTGCCACTAAATACAAAAAATTATATTTATACAAAAAGAGCGTACTTCTTCATCTCGTAAATCATTATTTTTCAACTTATTCTAATTAATGTTAATAGAAAAAAGATGTTTCATGTTGATCTAAAATACGTTCAACAATTTCAAATTCATGAAAAGTGAGTAAAAACAATAGCTTTTCGAATCTGGTAAGTATTTTACCTCTTTAAACTACAAAACAATTAACAATTTATGCGCCAAAACATTGAAGACAGATTTGAACAACCAAATATTAAAATACCAGAAACTTTTATATTATTCCGAAAACAAAGTAATAAATTATTCGATCATTATGACCGAGTTTCAAGTTTTTTGAAAATGTTCTAGACATCCGACCAGAAAACGTGCCAGTTATTTGTAAAAACTTATCATTACTTTCCAAAAGAGACTACGTTATAATATTAAACATCCCCTCGGAATAATCATTGTATTTCCCAACAAGCAATGTCCTTTTTTTGAAAATACAACTTTTCAGCCATTAGCATATTAGAGTGGTCTCCTCCTGTTGCTTTTACCCTCGACTTCCATCTTGATCAGAAATTCTGTTTAATTCAAACCCATTAATTCTTCAAAGGCTACCCCACTTTCGTTTTAGCTCTAATATTTATCGCCTTTCTGTAAGAACGAAATACAGATACGTTTTCATACATAATAACCAAAATTTCGTTGATCAAAAAACTGGAAGTACGTAAAAACTGCAAATTTATAATAGTAAAAAAAAGTGTTATTACCTCGAAGTGGACAAAACGTAAATTCCATTTCTGTGATATCTTGGAGATTGTCATGTAACACGCGGTTGAATGTAGGAGAGACTCGAGATTTGAAAATGAATTTAAGTTTCAGAAATACCGAAATGAAGTCGACGATATAGTCAAGTAGGGTAAGAAGAGGGAGGGGCATGGAAGTATTATCGAAGCTGAAGGAATACGCAGTTGCGTCGCTTGGGAAATTAAGGGGCTTTTTAATCCGCCAAGACGAATCGTCGGCTTCTTTGGGGGAAATTCTATTTGCCCCCTCTTTCCCTCCTATATCGACCGGTTGATAATACAAATTCTCTAGCGTCGTGACGATAATATATTACAAGTTGCCACTTTTATGACAAAGTGAATTTTGATCGCTCCCGACAATCGGTAAGAATGTCAGAAATTGAAATATTACACACCGCTATTAAACGGAAAAATATTGCGTGATAATTATGTGTTTCGGGACTTTTGCGAATTGTCGGCGAAATTCTCAACCGATTTCGATGAAACTGGCAGCTGACACGTCAACCATTAAAAACCAAGTTCAGGAGTGATTTTATGTTATTATCTTACAAACTGAGATATGCCATCACTAAGAAATGGAAATTCAGAGATGACAAAAATAGTAATATAGTATAGATAGTAGAAGTCGAATAGATTAGGCAGCACATTTGATCACAGGTAGAAATTTTTATTTCTTATCAATAACAAATTCAACAATTATGGATTTTTTTGCAAACTTTATGCCTTATATTTGACCTAGAAGTCGATAGCAACATGCTCACCTCTACATCCTAATTTTTCGAACCAATTTCACACTTTTTGACACTTTTTTTAACAATGCAACTATTTTGCTACTGTTTTAAAACAATTACACTAATAATACTATTTCCACAAAACTAATACGCTATTTTTAAACTTCTGCGCTAGATTAGCAAAAATAACGTATCCACCATCTTAAAAACGAAATTTAAAAAGAATTCAAGGGATTTCATAGATTCAAACATTTTCAAAACATTTGAAGGGACTTTACGAGATTTAAAAAATTGTAACAGAATCTAGGGGATTTAAGGAATTTAAACTGTTTTTAGAGATTTTATAGGGTTTCAAAGCTTCAAGTGTATTATGTGAGATTATAAGGGATATCAGACAGTTTGAAAGATTTCAAGGTATTTTAATGGATTTCAAAAAATTTAATCTGATTTCAGGGGATTTCAAATTTTTCGAAATCTTGAAAGAAATTTTCAAAAATATTAAAAATTTCAAGATAATTTACTGGATTTCAAAGTATTTGCAAGGGATTTAAAAGGATTTCAAGAGTTCTACGCGATTTTATATGATTTCCAAGGACTTTAAAAGATTTGAATATTTTAAAGGATTTAAAAGATTTCACGGTATTTTACAAGATTCCAAGACATTTTAAGAAATTAAAAAAGTTCTTAATGGGTTTCAAACGGATATCAAGGATATTAAAATATTTCACAGATTTCAATGTGTTTTAAATTCTTAACGTTCAGCTAAACGAACATTTTTACTGAGAACTTTGTAAACTAGAAAAAGTTCTTAAACGTTTTCATCTGTATTAGGAATAATCAATTATGAAGAGCATATTTTAAGATGTCGTTGGGTCAATATAAATCGATAAAATAGAATTGCCAAAAAATATCACGTTTATTTGAACGTTCAGAACTTCAGGCACATACGATTTCAAGGGTTCTTAGAGAATTTAAAAGAATTTCTAGAGAACTATAGGAAATAAAATAAATTTTAAGGAACTGCTTGGGACCTCTACGGATTTCATGATATGTATTTCAGAGTGTCTCCAAGGAATTTCATGAGATTTCAAGAAATTGAAAAAAAATTATAATGTTTCCAAAAGATTTCAAGGGATTTTAAAGCTTTTAGGGTATTTAAAAAGATTTTAAGGGATCACAAGACGTTTTATCAGATTTTATGGCATCTTAGAGGATTTAAAAAATGTAAACATCTCTAGGAATTTTACATGACATTGTAGATTTTAATATGTTGTACAAGATTTCAGTAGATGTCTAGGAATGTCATAAGAATTAAGGAATTATTAAATTTTTAAACGATTTTGTAGGATATAGTGTATTTAAAAGATTCCGAGATGTAAAAGAATTTCGTAGGATTATAGAAAATAAGAAGAGATTTAACAATTTCTAAGGAACTTCAAATGATTCCGTATGATTTCAAAAGATTTTAAAGATTTCATAAAATTTTACAATATTTGACGGATTCATAGGATCTCAAAAGAAATTAAAAGATTCCATAAGATGATGAGGAATATCTATAGTTCTCAAGGAATTAGAAAAAATACTTGGAAATTTTTCCAGAAATCTAAGAAGATTTCAACATAATTCAAGGATTTCTAACACATTGCATGGGATTTCAGCAGATTAAAGTAATTGCAAGGATTACAAGAAATTTCAAAGTTTCAAGGGTATTTAAAAAGATTTCAAGAGATCATAATGGGCTTCATCAAATTGTATGGGATTTCAAAGGATTTCAGCAGATATTAAAACATAAAAATTTTGAATGATATTACAGATTTTTAAATATTTTAAAGGATTTTACTAGATTTGCGTATGATTTTACCAGGTTCAAGAAATTTGTTAAATTCCAAGGGATTTCAAAAGATTTTAAAGACCATGGTATTACAATGATTCTAAAAAGTTAGCCAATAAATCAATTAAATGAACATTTTTTAAAGGAATTTCTATGGATTTTAAGTGCATTTAAAAATTCAAAGTTTTAAAAAGATGGACAAGTTTTCCAGAAACTTTTAGAGGATAACAACAGATTTAAGGGGTTCTAAATGATTTCACGCGATTTTATGGAAGATGTATACATGTACACAAGATTTCAAAAATACTTAACCCCGTGATTTAATATTTAAAAAATATTATAAAACTATTTCGCTACAATTTTTCCAAATTTATGCTGCTATTTACGCTATTTTGAATTTGTTAAATGGCATGCAATTTTCTACAGAAAAAAGTAGTGAGTAGTATTATGCAGATTTATCATCATGGTACATATATAAATCTGATAAAATATTTCTTTTTGCAGATGAAATGTATTTTACTTAGGTAAAATCTTAAAGGCATAATTGGTTTTAGTATTTCAATAATCTCTATGATAGTTGTTTCATTTTGGTAGGTAGAGAATTTTCTTCCCCTTACAATGCTGAGAATTCCCGACTCGAAAGTTTCTCAGGATCGCTATTATGGTGCTTTCCTAAACTTCATCTGCTCCGATTTCCACAGCATAACTCGTTTTCTATATATACATATAAGTATATAAATCGCAGGAAATTCCTGAGAGAAGGAATTCACCTATTTTCATTTTCCAATCTTTATTTAAAATTCAAAAAATGCGCCTTTACTCCATAGAACATATATAAATATCTGCAATACGTATATTATCTAGAGTAAAGAAAATTTAGTATCAGAGTGAAATGAAACGTTGAAGATTTTTTCAGTTCCACTGTCAGCTGGATGTTCTGAAAGAATAATATTATAAATGAAAATATTTTGGAGATACCTAATTTTTCTTTAAATCAAGGATGTGGAGGAACAGAAAAATTGCAGAAGAGAAATTGGTGGAATGAGAGGTAGAAAGGGAGTGAGTTGGGGTATCTCGAAACAGCGTATGGCCTTAGGCGAGTAATTCTGCGCTCCGCTACTCAAAAGCCTCTGGGGTACATGGGAACGCGGACGCGTTTACCGTCGCGAATCGAATAGAAGTTTCAATCCCCTGTTTCCGCTAACAATTATCCAATCCCGTGAATGTTTCTTCTTTGTCTGATTATTAATCGAGAAAATCTAGCAAGCACATAATAAAAATAATATTCTGACTTCTACATATAAGTAGGGAAAACGCTGAAATTAACCGGTTAGACAAGAGTGACCTTTTGAAAATAATATTACTTTTTTTCTCAATTATTGCAGTTCATTGCTACAAAACATAGTTCTGAGAATGTTGGAGCTTAGTTATCAGGGTTTGTCTCGGTTTTTGTAGCCCTGAGCAGACACTCTCCGAAGTTACAACTCACAACTAACAAGGGGATAGGAAGTGGGGGAAATCCCCGGAACGGAATTAGGGCAAATGATTGGAGGGCAAGTAGGGGAAGTAAGGGAAATAAAGCAAGGTAAGTAGGGGAAATAAGGAGAAAAGAAGCATGGAATGTAAAAGAAGATGAGCGTAAGGGAAGTATGCGAAGTGGCGGGAAATGAGGTGAGACAAAAATAGGGCAAGTTAAACTGTAGTTTCCTATATCCACGTATTTCAAACTCTTGCATATAATTATGAACGAACTAAGGGTGCGATAGAAGAACCAAAAACACATTTGCATTCGTCTAAAAACAATTTAGGTGTGCCTTTTTTTAAAAACATTTTTGAACCAATTTAGTAATTTTTTAATCATCTCAATCTTGGGAAAGCATGATAAAAAAAACGAAGAGTCGAAAAAGTTTGCAAATCCAGATTATAAATTAAATAATTTTGTACTCTGTAATCAGAAAGTTTAAAAATTGTCATGCTGTGAGACTTTTTTCCTTACATACTGAACTGTACCGTTGCTGACATTTTTTTTCCTAACGGATGTAGGTTTAGCCATAATTCATCGCCTATTATCTCTGCGCGGAATGTAGTCTTCTTCCTCCTGCAGTTCATTTCTAGATACTATTTCTAATATGAATTTTCCAAAACATTGTCCATATATGATGAAGTGCAAGATGCTCTTGAAAACTTTCTTGGAACGGTTTGCTGAAGCTTGTAAGCATATTGGGGGTTCAACTGATAGATGAGAAGCTAACTATGGCTAATAAGAAACCTACTCTTCTTGCTCAGGTATTATTCTCGTCTTAATATATGCACAAAGTCTAAACCCAAATCTTCTCAAAGAACCATTTTACTTCTACCCCAAAGGTCTGAACAATCGAACAATAGTAATATACCCATTATACCCTGATGCTACTTGGCTGACCTTTCCAAGACCAGTATATACCAGTCGTCTGGCATATCTTCTTGCGGTCACTTAATTCAAATAGTGTTCCCCATCACAATATAATTTTCACTGTACTTTGGACAATACCCGAAGCTTGGACTGTGCACTGGAGCTTGGCATTCTAAAGCAAGTGAGTCTCTCGCCGTGAGGAACAGAAGCAGAAAGTCAGGATGAAACGCTGCCGGGTATGTTTTGCTTAGAGAGAACATAATGCTCGAAATGGTCGTTGGGAGGAGGTTAGGTTCTGGTAGTTAACTTGCAGGCTTGGTTGATGAAGCTGAACAACAGGACTTGGTAGGACGAAGTCCAGTCGACTCAGGTTACCACAAGTAGCCGGAGGCTTTCTGAGCTTGGACATCCCTTGAGTAAGCTGTCTCTCTTCCGTACTTTCGCAGTACCTCAACGTTTACCCACAAAGCCCAGAGAGAGGTTAATTAATTAACGAGTTTTTACATGGCCCAGCCAGGTGTGTAGCTTCAAGTCCGTTTGTTTGTTGTGCCTCAACTAATGTTGGTAATTGTTAGTCATTTATGCGAAAGGGTCGTTTGGTGGCGGCTTTAGCCGCAGGAAACGTTCCGTGTTAAATCAAACACAACCGCATGGCCGGTAAACTGACGTTCCATCGATGCCTCGCGAATGAAACCGAAAATTCAGTCTTCCCTGTGGATTTCTGCAGGTATGTGGTATCTGAATCGTCAGTCGGACAATGCAATACATAACGCAATGCTTTGTTGCTACGCCAACGTGAATTAGCATAAACAGATCTATCATGTAATTATACAACACCGAATTATTAACAAACAACATCCGCGGAAATTGCGTACCACTATTTCTCGCTGATTCTGTGAAATACTCCGCGTGTTTGCTCTGCTCATAAAGGAACTTAGGGGATGTGAATTCAGCCGACTTTTGAAGGAAAATTATTTTAATTAAACTCATTGATCTGGTTTTGCGGTATTTACTGAAATGGTTAATTTAATAGGTTATTTCATGCAATTTCATTGCAAAGAGAGGTAAACGCTATGTATGAATTAGTGCCATTTAATATTAAAACTTGGAAATACAAATTATGCGTTAGTCGGAGAAATGGATTCGGAATCAATTTAATGCGATACATAGTCGGATTATTTTAAACCGATTTTATGAGAGAAAAATGTTTTCACCGTTTTAGTGCTTTCAAATTGCCTAATGACCCTGAAAGTTAATGAACCAAATATTGCATAAGATCGTTGTACATTTTTCAAATATTTTACCAGGAAAATTAGGTGTAAAAATTGCATCCCTTAAATTAACTTGGAGCTCTCATAGATGGAAAAAGAATGTCTTCTAGCTTTGATCTAGGAAAAAGGCCCCCGTACAATGGCGAAAATGATCTACACGTATGTTATTTGAGCTTTTGTTAAAGTCCCTTTATTTCCATAATATTTATAAAAACGTATTTTCGCCGTCAGATATTTCGCCTACGTTAAGGACAAAATCTGAACTTTATAAAGAAACATGGCAAAAAACGCCTTTTTTTTAATGTTTTCGAATAACTGGTATAACTCTAGAAATAATTAAAAAAATGTAAATTCTCCTGCTCATTTTAAACGCGAGACTCCATAGTATTTGTCTAAATTGTTACGATATTTCAGAAACTTTTTTCCTGGGTTCTGCCCTAGGGTCAAACTTGGTAGAAAAAGTCGCAAAATTTCACAAATCCGTAAATAATTACTCGAAATAAAAAAAATCATTATGGTATACTGTTTCGACAGAGGTCGCTGATCAATCTCTCTAGTAATCAAAACAAGCGAAGAGCTTCACAAAGCCACTGATAGAAATAATAATATTGATTTAACCATATGATCTTTGGTTGAAAAATTACGAGTATATTTATAATATAATACGTGCACTTCAAAGATAAAGAGTAGGAAATGCACTTACTGAAATATGGTAAATACAAGTTACTTATATTTGTGGTACAAAAATGTAACATATGTGTTGCTATTGTATGAAATGTGTAATTCTATTAAACACTTGCTTGAGGGAACTATCTCTGAAATGTTGTCGTTTAGCAATACCCGTTGTATGACTGATTTACCCGACTCGCTTTGTTTAGTTTACAACAGGCGCATGTTGATCGCGCCTGCGCGTCTACTTTCGTAAGCAACAAGAATCGGATAGCCAAAACAGACATCCTGTATGGCTATATCTATACCAGCAATAAAACAAGAGTTAATTTAATCACAAATATTGTTGTACCACTTATTCATTTCTATCAGTGTAGATCACAGAAAAATACCTGCTCCTTCTAAAGAAATAAATTCTAAGTCATTTGTCTTAAGGGGTATCTTTTACAGGCGTTCTTAGAATTCTTAACAAGGCTTTTTTCAAAATTGCTATTGAAAAATTAGGAGTTCCTTAAATATTGCTGTTTTCAGTTCACGAATTTAGGTAATTAAAAAAAGTTCAAAAAATGTTAAGAATGGCAAATTAGTGGCTTGTGCTCTTACTACGCAGGGATATAAATGAAAGAGATAATTTTCCTAAAGTAAAGGTATATTAAGAGAAAAATATTTTTTTCGCGTTAATTTGAGTGGTTCAGGGGAATTAAGTCTAGTTTCCGTTTGATATATGACTACTTTTAGTTACAAACATTTCTACCTAAGAATTTGGATAGTTTACATAGATGTTTAAGAAATAAAAAGGGTGAAGGTGGGTCTAAGGTTTGGAAGTTTTTAAATTTATCCACGAATTTGGTAAAAACAGCATTCAAAATAAAGTTTAACATTTATTTTACAGAAAACAATCGAAACCATTTCGGATTTTTATACAGAAAAAAATCAAATTAAAAAATATAAATTTATTAGTGGCCCCGTTGCCCCAAAGTTTAAGGTAAGCCATCATGCCATCTACAGTAAGTTAGTATAAAGTTGTATATACTAGAATTGCGGAAGGAAAACCAATCAAGAAACAATATTGATCTACGGTACAAAGAATGAACTAATACTAAAATAAAGCTTTCATCTTAATTTTGAGGTGGTTTCAGTTCGGATAAGCGACCATTTACATTAAACATCATTTTGGACGAGCTGACAGTCCATGAAAGTTATACTAGTTGGAAAATTTTCACATATCAAAGTAACGGACTAGCTGGCCATATTAGAGACAGTGCCGCATATTCCGCAAATGCGTGTATCTCTTATTCAAATTGCATGGAAAATTCGATACGTCCGCCCCATACAATTTATGGACGTGCCGCATTTTGTGGCGTGTCACGCCGTTGGCCTGCACCATTGGCAGATGTAATTGGGATTTATGTGCGCGTGCAGCTCTTTATGGTGGGTATCGCTCGGTACACCCGTGTGTACCCATATATCTGTATCTGGCCGTTTGTAGGCGCGTAAATAAAGTGTCGGCTACGCCGTTGCCGACGTCGCTTTAACACAGTGCCACTTGCCGCAACGAATCCGCGTTTACCCACGATCGGCCTATCGTCACCCATTAGGTAACCCACAGCGAAAAAAACGAACGATTAATCCTAATTACGGTCAGCAGATTACCTTCTACGACGTGATGAATTGCAGCGATCCGATTCATGAGTTGCACTCGCGATCTCTTTCGTATTTTTTAAATTTCATCAAATTTACCCTCGAAAGTCAAATCAGATTTATGACACTTATTTTTTACAACTCGCGGCGCCCCATATCAATGGGGCTAAAAACTGCATTGTATAAGATTCATGTAGAAATCATTTGTACTCAGTGTTCTCCGAAATTACAATACATGGGTAATTCTCATGTTGAAGGCACATTTGAAGTCCCAGTAATATAACATCAAACTAGAAACTCTCACTGATTATTGTTATTATTTAAAAAATACTTATGATCATCCTCTACAAAACATTTAGTTCCCTTTCTCATTTCTGTTCCTTATATCATTTCTGTCTCTATTTACTTTATTTTAATATAAGAACACCCAAACGTCATTACCATACGGCGTCTCAACTTCACTTTTTACAAGGATATATAGATTTTCTCTTCTGTTTTTGGCAATAACCTAAAAACCCCTCAACGTATCAACGTTGTAAACTTTACAGAAACGAAAGTTTAATTAATGCTCATTTTTTAAGCCAAATAAATAATATTGTAAAAACATTCAAATCTCTTCTTGATTTTTGTAATTTTAATCGTCATTACCATCCGTCTTTTTTACTAGTGAAATATAGTAGTTACAGTTGGGTGATAAACAAAGACATATCAGGCGTTTCGTTTAATGTAGGATTCTATACAAATAAACTTAAAATATCGTAATTTTTTTGCTAATCCGATAATGAAACTGAAAAGTGAATATTGACAACAAAAATATGATTACCGTGTGTGTGCTAAAACCTAGTTTTGAAGCAAAAAAAAAATTATACGAACCATTCTGTTGCCTGTTTAGCGGTGATTCCTTTCATAATTAGGCGACTATTTTTTGACAAGAATATGTGTTTTTTTAATGAAAATTAAGAGAGGATGAACTTCATAATTTTTGTGGCGTCATTCCCATACGGTACATTCGACAGCATTCGACTGCTTGTACATGCGTATGCTCGTGGATCAATTGACCCTGTTTGTTTACTTTTTTCTAACCTATATGTATAAATAGAGATATCAAGATGTGAGGAAAATAATTCAATGAGAAAGGAAAACAAGTATTAAAAGTTATACTACAGTGAAAATTATAGGTAGGCAGATTTGTTTCACCCCTTACTAATCGTTATTAATAACATCTTCATCGAACTCCTTCATATGGCTCAAGAACCATAATTCACTCTCCATTATTGAGAATCTGCGCACATCGGCGCATTAATCCGCTGCATGACATCGTTGATCCAGATTATCGGTGTCTTATTTCCCAGCTGTACAGTCACTGACATTAATTATCACACATAATTTAATTTATATAAAAACTTGAATCCGCCGATCTCTAAAGATTACAATTCATCACAGTAATGATTAATTAATTGCATATCATGTAAAATTAACGTTTACTATTAGTTGACGCGATGACTACACCTAGAGATCCTCTAGGCAGAGTTGAGACAGGGGAACCCCCACCACTCGACTAGGGCCAGTATGGAAGTCGTCACAAAATTTAAATATATATTTGACAACGCATGCGCGTATTGAAAGTTGTAAGAACAATCTAACCTCAATTTATAGTTGCGACATTGTGATTGGTTGCTATTTGAAAATCGCGCGCTAAAAAGGACTTCCGTATTCCGGTTGGCCCTAATGAATCAAAAACGATTCCCACATGTCTCAACACTCCCTAGAGGATCTCTAACTACACCCAATTGTTGTCACGTTTATGCTCCGATTGTTTATGGTAATGGAAAGAAGAACAGACAATTAGGAGTGGCGATTTCCTTTCATGGCCGCAATTGGCCATTGAAATGACGCGCATTAATTTGAAATTCTAGTGAATTACTGTATTTCTTAATAAAATTGTTAGGGAACGTCCAATAATTACCTAAGGATGACTTTTGAAATTTTAAACGGAAGATTTCCTATTTATTACTTAACATATCAAAAACATATCTATTATTTTTACAGTGAATAAGATTTCTACAAATTTTAAGAAATGTGAAACATTTGCAGTGATTTAAAAGTATTTCAATAGATTTCGAAGGATTTAAAGGTATTTCAAAAGAATACAAAGTATCGTAAAGGATTACAACATATTTAGAGAATTTACCGAGATGTCCAAAGCTTTTTAGGGCTTTCATGAGATTTCGAGGAATTTGAAAAGATTTTAAGCGATTTCAAGAAATTTTAAGGTACTTTAAGAGGTTTCAAGTTCAAAATAAGTCATGGCATTTAAAAGGATTTTCAAAGATTTGAAGAGATTTCATAAGGTTTCTAAAGATTTCCGAATATTATAACGAATTTAAAGTAATTCCCAGCATATCTTTATAAAAATTGAAATATATTTGAATGGATTTTAATATACTGTAAGGGATTTCAAGATATACGAAAAGATTTCCTCGGATTTTAAAGCGTCTTAAAACATTTTAAGAGCTCTCATAATATTTAGAAATCTTTTACAGAGTTTCAAGGATTGCAAACGGGGTTTTAAAGATTTTAAAGGATTTTCACGGATGTTAAAGGAT
>CAKNWW010347282.1:0-15472 GCA_932074435.1 Andricus kollari | reverse complement strand
TCGGGACCCTAGCTACCTGTTGGGACTTCCATTATCCCACTTTCGCTCGGGACCTCAGCTATCCCACGTGACCTCTCCTATCCCTCGGGAATTTCCTTATACCATGAAATATAACCTATCCCACGGGATTCCTCTTATTCCACAGGATCCCACCTAAACGTCGAAACTGTTATTATCTCACACATAAAAAGCAATAATTTTTATCACTGTTACATTACTTTTCATCAAACGAAATTAGAATTAATTATATTAGATATGTTAAGAAATATTTAATAATAATAAGCCTAATAATAAAATTAGTATACTTACAAAATAATTTCCACACTGGATAAGTCGTATTTATCTACGTTGCAACTTTTAGCTAACAGAACGAGTAATGGAGGCACCAATGTCAAAATGTGAGTCTTGTATTTCTCAATCGTTCTCAAAAACTTGTGTTCCTCGAATTCAGGAAGCAAAATCGCTCTTCTGCCATGTACCAAAGTATCAAAAATCATCGTGAATGATCCGTGTCCATGAAAAAAAGGTGTTACGAGTAAAATACTCCTTATTTCATTCTGAGCTTTATTAAGAAAAACAAAATCATGTTCTTCCCGATATGCATAAGTCAATATATTTCGGTCAGTCAACATGACACATTTTGGAAGTCCTGTAGTTCCACTCGAGCAAAAAATGAAAGTCACATGATTTCGAACATCGACTGCAGGGAGCTTAAGAGCTCTTAATTCTAAATTTGAGACTTGCGATATTAATTCCTGCATGTTTGGTATTTTTGTGTTTGGCACCTTTCCGTAAATTAAAAAGAGCTTTGGAAACCAGGGTAAATTCTGGATAACTTCTTGCATTCTTGACGCAATTGAGGGACTTGCAAATATGTATTTCGGTTTTGAAATTGACATAATATGCACCAATTCATTTTTCGTGTATGATGGATTTAATGGACACAGAGTTGTGCCAAGAAAAATGTTGGATAGGACTACTATACTGTAAAATAAATTATTTTCACTGCAGACTGCTACTCGATCATTTGTTGTCAAATTTAACTTTTTTAAATAAGTTGCCAGTTTACAACTCTCGCTGAATATTTTTTCATACGTAAATTCTTCTCCAGTTTCCGCATTTATCTGCAAGAAAAGAGATCTAAAAATGTTTATTTAGAGATTTAATACACGAGGGGCCATGAAAGTATACCTAACACACTTTTTGGGAAATTTTAGACTCACCTTCCCTGTATGTAACAGCGAGTAACACGTCTCTTACCCCCTCCCCCGGTATGTTACGTAACGTTGAATTTTTCTTTTTAAATTTTGATTTTCATATAAAATGTACATCGACTTTAGAAACTAACAAAATTTTTATCTCAAACATGTCGAAAATGCATTAAAAAAAAACACCTTTTTTTGAAGATAACATATGGGTCTAAATATTTATCCCTAATGCTGTAAACTTATGTAATTTTACTGTAAAGTTGTATACAAAAATAAATCGTGTCATATATTTTATATGTATCACGAACATTTTTTAGGGGTACGGAATTAGGAACAGTTTTTTTAGACTTTCTATTTTTCTTTGCATTTGACTTTACAGTTTGGAAATGCTGGACACATGCACACATTTTTAAAGAAAATGCAAGCCCATTTGCAGGTTATACATTTTTTTTCGCTCTTTTTACAATGTAAAATGTAAAGGGGGAAAAAATTGGCGCACATACCCGACATATGATAATAATTTTTATAATTATAGGTATACCAATATTATCATTGTTTTCTTACCATTGCAGTTTTTGATCCATGTTTTTGTACATTGTCAAAAAAAAATTGTGCTGCCGAGATTTCTAGTTTCTTTTCGTCGATTGTAACTCCAGACACAATATTATCATTTCGCTTCATTTTTAGGATTTAATTGCAGGTTTACCAGATTTTTATTTACAATGTTTGTCACCGCTTCTAATTCAAACTATTTTTACTGCATATATTAAGAACCCAAGAAGGAGATATTACTAATTGGCGTATTTGCTACAAAATTTTTGCATTCTTGTCGACGCGAGAATATCAGTGATACTATGTAAATGCAGTAAAACGAAAAGCAGTAGCGGATTTGTTACAGTTTGGAAAGCGGGAAATCTCACCATCAGCGCCCTCCTCATAATCTTGCACCCACTATAATGAAGTAGCCACCCCAGTCCGGCACTGAAGAAGAGTGATAAGATAAAGCTGTCTAAAAAATACTTTTATCAGGAACCGACTCATTCTATCATATTCATTTATACCACAAAATTTTAAATCTTAAATCTAAAAAACTTTGATTTTGTTGTTGAAGGTTTAAATATATTGTCAAACTCTGATAATAATTATATTTCTTTAGTTTTTTATGTTTTGCTTTCTCTCAGAGTACACTGCGTAATAGTGAAAATTTCGAAAATATTCAAATTCGTTTAATTGAAGGTTCCTCGATAAAAAAAGTGGTGAGTCGTTTTTACGCGTTCTCAAAATATTATAAAGATTAAAGACAAATATAAATATTTATATAGAAAGTTTAAAAGATAATTTAAAATTGTGAACTCACCCTTTTTCATGATTTTTTAAAAGACCTATGTTTGTTTGTTTGTTCGTTTAATTTAATCACCTAAAAAAATTAATTATACTGACATAATAACTTATCGAGTAAGCAGATTGATAAATACGCTGGAATCATAATATTTAATTTTTCTAATGTCCTGTACATTTTTCCCAATCTAGTCAGCGTATTCGAAAATTACTTTACAAAATAAGACACAAACATTAAAAGCTAAACTGTTACATTATTAATCTGCCTTGACAGAATTTAGGTAAAATAAAATTCCATTTATCTCGAAATTATAAAAGGTCTATAGATAAGAGCTTTCTACTTATCTATGTATATTTTATTGAATACGTGCTTCACTCACGCAACTAAAAAACTAAAGAATGTGTTCCTTATACGTATATTTTCATTATATAATTAAAAATTCCAAAACGCTCCACTTGGTGGCGCTGATAAATTGCACGTTCATTAGCGCCCTTAAAACATAAAATGTAACTCAATGTGCTACGCAATGTCACTATGCGACATTAGCGTTTTCTATGCGAAAGGCCTCATTAAACCAAATAGAAAATGCGGGTGTTGGGACAAAAAGCAGGTAGCATTTCTACCCGGTTTAACGAGGCTCAACGAGGTTTTCGTCATAGAGGTATGGGGTCTTCTTGCTCTCATACAACAAGTGTATCATCTTGAATATTTCAGTCTAACGTCTCTAATGTTTCAGATTTACATCAAAACATTTTCAATCCTAATATCATAAACAGATAGTAGATGTTACGCATTAATATCTGTATGTTTTGCGGTACTATCTTGCACTTTTAATATCAAGGTTTTAACATCCATTTTTCCGTGCGCGTTGCGCGGGGATAAAAGGTTATCGTGTGCGTTAAGTCGACTTTTTTGAAGAAGATTTTAGTGGACGACTGTCGGGATTCATATTACATATTCTCGAAGCCAATCAGACTCATACTTTTGGTCTACCTATAGCTATCATCAAAGTTAACGCTCTACGAATTGAGTGCAAGATCACAACAGGTGTATACATGTACGAGCACAAAGTACACACGATTCATTAATTCTTTCCTATTGTTCCAGCAGCTAGGATATAAGATCGTTAACATGCCTTCGCGCGTCATTTACCTACTAATCGGTGCGTACGCAATACATCAAATTGAGCTCCGCATCGTTGATCAGGACGGAGACTTGGTGAATTTTCAAGGAAAGGTTATAAAAATCACTTGATATCGTCAGAATGGTTATCGTGTACAATCGCAGAGGAGTCTGTATAAAAGAGCCAACATGCAAGCAGACGCAACTTCTCAACCAGTACCCAAGGAAAATATTTTTCATCTCCTTCTGCTGCATTAACAATAAAAAAAATAATAAACATTCAAGCACTAGTGAGATTTGATAAGTCTGTAGCTCACTCTAAAATTCATGTACATCAGCCTTTACGCCTTATCATTATTCAACACCAGTGATGAAACTCGTATCGCTGTCCAACATCAAGATTTGTGTATGTAACTGATAAAGCTTGATGGAGTTCACAGTAAATTCCGAGGTATCAAAAGTGCTGCAGCTGAGTTCAGTTGATACGAAAATATGTATCAATATGAGGAACAAATGTTTCCCAGATGTGGTGTTTTTTAACGATTGGGCGGAGGGATGGGGCGAAGGGGGCGAGAGGAGGAGTACACTGGGAGAATTCTAAAATCTCAGGAATGGAGTACTCCTCTACACATACTCCGCCGACCCTGTGAGTAATGATATCTGCTATCTGTTTGATGAAGTTCGCTATGAATTCAATGGTATTGACAATGATCATCATAAAACTGTCGGGTTTACTACTACTATAAAGAGCTATGTTTCTCTATGGACCAAGTTATCTGATGGAGAATGCGGAATCGCTCAACATGGCGGAAAGAGAAAAACATCTTATCTATTACGAGACATAATTTGATGTCAACATAAAACTCAATATGATCGAAGCGTTCACTAAAGACTATCGGAAAATCATTATGAACGCAAAGCATAAGCTTATCCAGCTTAGACCTTAGACCTTAAAACGTTGTGCCAAAGGGCATTGTTAAAATCCAGTTTTTCTCAATCAGAGAGTCAATATTTTCTCATTGAGATGAGAATATAAAAAAGTTTGTATCTAACGCTTTTGAAAGGAATTTGTCGCACGCCTCCTGAATCTCCTGACAAGGCCTTCCGAGCACGCTTTCAGAACCGTATGACCAAGCATCCAAGGTGCTCATGAGCATGCCTCCAGAGCCTGAGCAAGCCTCGCAAACACGTCTCCAGAGCCTTTTGACCAAGCCTACTGAGCCTACTGAGCATGTCTTCAGATATGGTCGCCAGAGCCTCTTGACCAGATATTCAAAGCACGCCTCCAGAGCTTGCCTCCCGACCAGACCCAGGCTCATGCTCGTAAGCAGACACTGTTTTGCAGTCTTTTATCACAAAAATCACTATTCTTGAATAAATGAATAATGCAATCATTTAATAATAAATTAGTGAGTATATGTGTGTATGTGTGTTTGTGTTTGTCTTGAATGACGAAGTTCTTTTCAAATTGGAAAGGAACTAGAATTATGAACTATATGACGAGAATAGCGTTTGTTGAGTGCAATAGAGTGAGAAAGGGGGCGGGGGCGAGCGAGAGAGAAATTGTTCAGAATTTTGGAAAAGATGAAACAATTTATCAAGCCAATGTTTCTTAGTTTCTCGTTTAGTATTATTATTTAAAAAATTCAAGAAATGTATTACGTCACTCATGGTCCTAGTCGCGTTTAGCGATGTTTGACAACACATTCTGATTTTGCAATCTGATAAGAAAATTTGTACAGATTAATTTATGAGTTTTAAAGCAATAAGGGAAACATTGTACGAGATGAGTCAAATATAACTGATAACTCGACAGGCTACTAAGTCATTCAAAAGTATAATTATTTCTTTATTGTGTATAATAAAAGTTTCAATCACTCTAGCTGGTAGAGAATCGTGATTCCGTTTTACGCATTTGAAAGGGGAAAGGCATATTTATTAAAGTCAAATATTTCAGAAAATATTTTATCTTCATCAATCCACCTTACAAATATGTACTATTATTATCAGAAGCTTGAATCAGATAGCGACTAATATATACATTGGAACATCTTGCATAATATTCATAAAGTTACACTGCTCAAGAAATTTTTTTATCAATCGTACTTACGCAGACAATGAAGATATTTATTGGTTATTCTCTCTTCTGCGTCTCAGCGGTCCTATTTAATTTAATTGGTAAATATATAACATATTATCGCATATATAATTTTCAATTCACTTTTATATGCATTTTAATAGTAGTATATATATTATATTAATTTTATTCTCGAAATTGAACAGCAAGAAGTAGCGATGCATTAGAAAGAGTGTTGACAAGAAACAAGATCGATATGTTTTCTCGCCTGTCAAGAAAAGATATTGATCATAACTCGATAGTGGTAGTCAAGAATCTCAAAAAGTCTTAACAAGATCAGCCTAGCCAAGAAAAAACAATTGAATTTGAAAATTTCACAAATTTAAGAGTTTTAAACTTTCAAGAGTTGAAAAGCGAGTATCGAGAAATTCTTGATTTGTCATGCATCGCTAGCAAGAAACAAGATTGTAGAAATCGGAAACGTGACAACTAGAAAAGTTTAATAATTGAATGCGATTTTGTAACATTTTCAAGTTTATTGAAACACTGGGAAGACATTATTGTGAAATTTATGAATAGAATACGTCACCATCACGGACATAACGTTTATTTACAAGTCATTAATTAAAAATAGAAAAATTAGAGTTATTTACAAACTTCCAACCATTTTATATTACTTTACTCACGATAAAAATAATTCCCTAATATATGTGTTGTCGCTACAATCCGAATTTCGTCAAAACGCGATTTTACCTAGAGCTATTGTGGAAACCCGAGGAATTTTATATACAGTCTGATTTCGACTTTTAACCAGGGGATTGTATATCAAATTTTGAATTTAATTCATGAAACCCCTCATATATATTGCAAGAATTTCACTATTCAGTCGTTTTAATTCATATTTGAAGTATTGAAATTCAACCATTTGAATTTCCTCTTACAGAATTAAGTTTGCAGATGGGAGCGCTCAGAGGACGGAAAGGATATGAGGTTCGTCACACACCCGACCTTCGTCCTTTCAGGGTATTTCCATTTCGACCTGCACCATATTATAATGCTTTACTAAAGTTCAACAGCCAGCAGCACAGTCGACTCGATACAAATACAGATTTAGTAGCAAGGGGTAATACCATCATTGGATGGGACGATCACGGCTTTGTTCGTCCATTATGTAATATAAACTTCCAACCAGTTTTTTATTACTTAAAGAACCACGAGTCAGTACCAAAGACGTATGCCGAACTTAAGAAAATGGGTGTGTTTCATCGCATTCCAGATCATGCACGAGTACGTTAGAATTATGCATAGTCTGGTGGACGTAGACGCTTCATAAGCCAGTGAGTGTAAACTTAAGGATTTCAATAGATTGATGATAAAACCAATAATAAATTAAATTTCTTAAATTATATTTTTTACTCAAAAATATCTACCTTTAATCTCAAGTATTAATTTAAAGGACGATTTATATTGCTCGATTCTTTGATCCTGCAATTTTCATTAGTTGAAAGCCGTTTATCCCAAACTGCAATTCCAAAACCGTAAAGGCCTAAAACCATAAGTCCTAAAATATAAGACCTAAAGCACTGTCCATACCCGTAGGACTAAAAAATATTAGACTGAAAACTATAAGGCCCATAAATCATAAGGCAAAAATATACTCGTACTAAGCTGCTTCGAGCAGTATTCCGCATTTACATAGTGCGATCTCCATGTGCATGTCTTTAGGAAATTGCTTTGTGACATGGATCAATGTCTGCGCAGTTTCTGCTTTGAAATAGCATATCAGGTCATCCATGTACAATAGATGGGTCAGTTGATGACCATTGACCAATGACCAGCCTCATTGTCATGTACTTTGAAGCCATGAGACATACTATTTCGTATTACACTTAATGGATTTAACGCTAAGCAGAAGCAGAATGCACTGAAGGACTCTTCTTAAGAGTTACCCGACGTAATGTATCTTAATTTAGTTATCCTTGGTTGCATATGGTCAAAATACGTAATTCATCTCCCTCAAAGCCTCATCCTTCGAAGACAGGCTATTGGCCGAAATTCGGCTGAAACCGACCAGTATTCAGCCATGTCTCCCATTTGAGAAATTTCGGTGAATTACTGGTTCTATTTTTGTTCACTCAGTTCACGATTGAACCTTCCTTCATGCTGTGA
The DNA here is from genome assembly GCA_932074435.1 of Andricus kollari. Classification (NCBI taxonomy): domain Eukaryota; kingdom Metazoa; phylum Arthropoda; class Insecta; order Hymenoptera; family Cynipidae; genus Andricus; species Andricus kollari. The sequence goes on along the minus strand of CAKNWW010347282.1, from coordinate 7,557 downwards.
AATCATGTGTTTGTCATCATTCTTTCTATCTGTTATGTGAGAAGTTGCAGGCTCCACAAGCTACGATCATGGTTCCTTGAAGCAACCAATCCCGACGCAACTGGAACGTGTACGTCATCCACTTCTGCTCCTTCTGTCCTCGAAGGTAAGCAAGAGCGGGAAATTGAGGCGAGGCAACATCGTGCAACACTGTTCCTTGGATTCAGGTATCTAGCCGCGGATGACCTTACGCGGCAGACGGGACAGTTGGGGATGAAGGTTTCACCTCTGGATACTTTTTTAGAGTTACCAATCTTTGTAGAATGTTATGAGGAACTCTGTTGACGGACCAGATGAAGCGATCCCAGAAGAACAGGCTTTTGCATCCGGTTCGCGATGGAATGAGCCTGACGCTGGCAAGCCGGAATCTTGTTCAGTTGGCTAAGAAATGATGCTTTCATACCTTCAAGACAGCCGATTATGAGAACTACAAGATAGACTTTGTAGCCTTGGTACAGCCTGCTCAGCTCGAAAGGAATTTCTTGATATTTCGCCCGTTTTTCTTCCTCCTTTGCCGTGATATTACCATCGGCTGGTGCCGAAAATTCGATCACGTAAATGATCTTGGTCTTCAGATCTTGGAGGACAATATCAAGCTTCGTAGCACTGATACGTTGAGTGGTGGAAAATGAGAAATTCCAGTAGATCTTACACTGATCTCCACAAAGTACTCTAGTTCCCCCTGGGCGTATAGCAAGGCGGGCAATAGATCAACACCATAGAAGTGTTTAAGATGGTAATATATAACACTTTTAGAGCTGCATTACGTCTCTCTATGTACCCGTAACGTGCATACTTTCAGCATCCACTGAGAACATGTCCAACTGTTTCTGGCTCTGGCTTGCACGCTCGGCAGTTGGTATCGCCTACAGGTACATTCATTATGCGCTCGTCTAGACAGGCAAAAAGAAATTCCTCAGTCTTCGATCTCAATCCAGCAGACTTGAGAAACATGTTGGACAGATCCATCGAGAGCTCTTTTCTACGTATGATGCCGAGGTTTTATTATTATAATTTAAAACTTTTCTCCATACAGGTATTGCTGGTTATTTAGGTAAAGAATTAGTTCGAATCTCAATATTTCTTGCAATAGAGAATACTAAGTAGTCTTTACACACGTTCTATACAAAATGTGATTCCTAGATATTATTTTGAATACAGTGTCTATCTAGAGCTGATTTTTTTTCTTTTGGCTTAATCGGTCGTTTGTGTACCAATGTTTTGTTTTTTCGATTTCAGAAAGGCAATGAGCCCGATCAATACTATTTGAGTCTTGCAACTTTTTCCATCTAACCGCCAATATTTTTCAACATCCCTTCTGTGATTTAAATACAGAAACGCTTCATGCGATATTCTACATGTCTTTCTTGTAATTTTGAAGTAAGCATTGTTAGGATAGTAATGGTTGAATATTAAACTAAAACTGTACATTTTTTGATGCTGACACTATGTGGTTTCTTATTAACTTTATCATAAAATCATCTATTCTTGAAATATTCGTTTTGTCACACAGTTCGAGTAGGATCTCGTATATTGAGATGGCAGTATTTCATATAATTCCGTAAATAATCTTAGACGGTTCCTTTTGAATGATCTTAACCTTTCCATTGTGCTGGGACTAACATTGTGCCAGATCCAGCAAACATAATTATGTAAAAATAAGTCTTACCAAGAGTAAGTATCAAATTCTTTTTACTTTTATGTTAAGATAGTTCGAGTAAAAAACTCACTCACAATTCAGGAGTATATAGTATATTGTGCTACAATTGCGGAAAGTAGGCAGTTCCACAGGAATGTGAAGTTTGCTTTACGAGTCAGAGACGAATCGAAAGGTAGTTGTAGGCGAGCCGAAGACGAGCCGGAAACAACCCGAAGATGAGCCGATGGCAAGTATTGTAAACTTCTCAAGAGTTACAACTGCCTACTTTCAGCACCTGTTGCACACGATATTTTTGGTAACAAACGACACAATATATGTAGAATAAAATGTTTCACGGCAAAAATGTTCGCCTATTTTTAAAGCGAGCGGGGAGACCGTGATGAGCTCCCCTGGCGTAGTTTACGATTTAATTGAATAAAGCCTTCAAAAATAACAAATTAAAATTTATGAGAAAATAACACGATATAATGAAATGCTTAGCGGCAAGATGCTACGTCTTGAATAGAAGTCTTAGACCAAGTTGCTGAAAAAGCGATATAATATGCATTTAATATAATAGAGTTCCACATAATATTGAGAATTTCGCAATTTGACCATCTTTCAATGGAACGCAGGACACGTGATGAGAATGTATTCTTTAAAGCGAAAGGAGCTTCAACAAAGGAGAATTCATGATCAACAAACTACAGTTGACAATGGTTTGACCTTTAATTCTAAAAGATCCATGACTGCCCCGATTTCCTTATTGAAAGTGACATTTCGGGAGACACTTTATGTGTCGTCACATCATAAATTCGGTAATTGGCGGTATCATCCTGATAACCAACAAGTATGGTTTTTTGCGCACGAGTATCAAATTTCTGAAAATGACAATTTTAATCTTTTTATGCAAAAATTTAGATGCCTGTAGCCGCGAAGACCTGCAGGTTCCATATTTCTTACTTCCAAATCAATTATTGCAAAATCACGAATTTCTGGTATTATAACATGTGAATCCTTAACAGATGGCAACTATTAAGTCTCAAATTTTCTACTCGTTTCCTGAAAATGGCCCGCCTTGTCGGTGGGGTCCGCATTATGAAGGTCAAGGTATAAACTCGACATTAGAATCTAGAAAGGCAAACATTTGCTGTTTCTACGATGGCAATGTTGAAGCTTAATCTCTTCTCCTTACATGTCTGAAAAATAAGCGAGCATCAGATCATGCTATATAAATCTAGCCGAAACTGGTTGAAGTCCATAGACATCATAAATAAGATAAGGTCCTTCAGGACCTTCAGCTAGATTGTTGCTGGTAAAAACATCTGTGCTTATATTAAAAACAGAAAATTGTGTCTATTCCCGTTGTCTCATTAAGAGTAATGTCTATTTTAATAGCCTCAAATTTATGCAGGTATAAGCTGAGTAAAATACTATACCTTGTTTGAACCTAGTCGGCAAACGGTATTTAATTGATGTTTCTTTTCACGTGGGTGATTTGTGCAAATCCCTACCCAAAACAAATTTTTTTTTAGTTTTGGAATGTAAAAGCACGTTTTCTATACGCGCTTCCTGCCTCATAGTACTTTCGCTGATAATGTTACAAATTTCATCATCACCCTCCCATATTATATTGACACTACTGAGTCGTCGATAATCAGTAAGCTACTCGCGACGGTAAGTTAGATGTCTTGAGGCTTTTCTGTCGGTAAGCCAGACTTCGCTATATTTTGCTACCATCAGCCTCTTTGCTTGTTTGCATAATCTGCTAGAACTTTCGACATGACTGTAGCCTCTGACATGCTTTCACTGATGTCTCGTAGTTGACCCACCATGTTCTGGATTTTGGCCACGTGTTGAATTGCCGTGTCCCATGCACTCATCCGGTACTCAAGATATTTTGAAAAAATTCTGATTTATTTGTTTCAGATTTTTGATCATGAATGGGACTCAGATTATTAAGCGTCGCTTCAACGTGTATGTACTTCAAAATGCTTAGCAATTGAGCATCCTCCAGTGATAAAAAGATCAAGAACACTGTTTTTGCATTGTTGCTCACCCATTTCTTAGCTGCAGAAGCCGGCGCTACCGCTACAGCCACCGCGTCGTGAAGATCCGCTGCCTCTTCCGACATTGTCCTCGTGCCGCCCACCACATATCTTGAATTTCGTTAGCTACAAACAGGAAGTCTATCTTAAACTTCCATTCTCGCTGAGATGCCCTCGGACATGGTGAATTCAGTTCATTTCATGTACTTACTTTCATCAAAAAATGGCCTTCGTCTCAAGCCTCGTGGCTCGCCGGAAGAGAAAATTAATGGGACACTGCGATTCCTTTTTTTACGTTCATAACAAAGACTGGATAAACTGGGCACATGATCTGTTGAAGCAAAGCACGTTTATATAAAAAGGCAATCATAGGAAGTAGTTAAGGTTAAGTTAAATTAATCGAAAAACACTATTAAACGTAATCGGTTTATTGTTGCTCTTTTCCTTGGGAGGATACACAGAGCGACTGACGAAACGCGACAAGGAAGGGTAACTCCCTATTCCCCTTGTCGATGTACTGTCGACACGAGAATCCAGTCATCGAACAGCTGATTTAGTATATCAAAATAAATACGATGAATTTTCTTAACAATACTGCGCAGTTCTAAGTACCGGGAGTACTTACTACACATGCCTCGATTATCTCGAGTACCTCGATTACCTACTGCTGTCAACTGAGACTTTCAAAATGAACTCAGCATTCCGAATTTCAATTTGGTTATGTTCTACGTGCTTCCGTGAAATCTTGAGTTACGTGATAGGTCTGAAGCAGACATTACCTACCGTATCTACGCCTGTGAATACATTACCTACGGTACTTAAGCCTGCATAAGCTTTTCGTACGGTGCCTAAGCTTTCGCAAACGTTACTTGCGGTATTTACGCCTGAAAGACGTTACCTGCGGTACTTACGTCTGCGCAAACATCGAATAAGAAAGAAGCTACTTACGGTACTTACGCTTGCGCTGACGTTACCTACCTAGTAAGTGTGAAGACATGCATGTGCATGTGAAGACGTTAATTACGGAATATACGACTACGCAGTCGTTACCTACCATAAATACCGTAGGCGACGAGTGCGCAGATCTAAGTATTGTGAGAACCTAATTTGCAGCTGTAACTACCGTGAAATACTAGTATGCATGCCAAATTACCCTCGGTAATTTGCACGTAGGCCTAAATAACACAGCTGACTAGCTCGCAGACCTAGATACCGTAGCATAGTACACGGTGCAGTAATAAATACACTATATCGGTACCTCCATGCTATACTCTCCAATCTAGAGTTAGCAGCCTAATTCCTCCAATCTCGTTTTGTGCTGGCCCATAGTGACACGTACATATAGCGCGATTAGATGCCAACACAACACGAGAATGGAGAGTTCAAACTTCTAACCCCAGATTGGAGATTTTATCATAGAGGTACCCATATATCCATGACGTAGCCATACATAACATAGTTACCCACTGTGTAGCCGTATATACCATGGGTGACTAGTGCGTAGCCCTAAGTATTGTGGGTACATAATGCGTAGCTGTAAGTAAAGCATACCAACTGTGTAGCCGTCATGTCAGTACTGTAGATCCTAACTTCAGAAAAGCATAGTAAATCACGTTCGGTCGTCGTGGACGTATCCGGATTCTTTTTGCAACCAAGTCAATTTTTTGGGGATTTAACCAAAATTTCTGCTAGGGACGTGTTAATAAATTAAAATTAGAATAAATTATATTACGTACATCTGTGGATTTAATTAATGATTATCTGAAGGAGTGTTCACTCGCGTGAACACCCCCTCGACAAGTACATAAATATTTAAAATAAATGCATATAATATTTAGGTACATCATTCAGTAAATCACAGTTTGGATTGAAGTCTACTTCGCAATTCTCTTCGAAGTATTTTACCCGTTGCATTCTTGGGAATTTCGTTTACAAACCTCACTCCACCTCTAAGTTGTTTTGATGGTGATACTCTTTCTGAAAAAATTTGTCAAAAATTTTGTTGATAATAAAATAATAATAAAAATAAAAAAATAACAGCACATAATATATTTGGCCTGAGAGGGGCGATTTCCAGACTTAGGGTTAGTTGTCACATACGACACTCAGGTCTAGAATGAACCCTCGGTGGTTTAGAAACCAAGTTTCCTAAGTATATTTGTTACTTTATGGTATTGAATGATTCTCACCATTAACATAATTAACAACTTCCTCACTCGTTAATTTTGAATCAGGCTTTTTGACCACAAAAGCAAGTGGCAATTCGCCTGCCTTCTCATCTGGTAATCCGACAACTGCTGTATCAATTATTGATGGATGTGACATTAAAATGGCTTCCAATTCGGCTGGAGCTACTTGATAACCTTTGTATTTTATAAGTTCCTTGATTCTGTCAACAATATAAAAATATCCATCCTCATCGTAATACCCTACGTCTCCAGAATGAAACCAGCCATCTTTATCTATCACAGATTTGGTGGAATCTGGAGCATCACAGTAACCCTTCATAATATTTTCACCTTTAAAGCACAGTTCTCCTTCACGATTTGGTCCCAAAGCCTCCTCAGAACTCCCATCCTCAATTGAAATGACTTTAGCTGTAATTTAAAATTGTAGGTAAATGTCTAGATTACTACTTTACATGAATAATTAAAACTTTTATCCAAAATAGGTCGCCGAATAAATAAAATGGAGGTTGTAATTGAAGAAATCAGAAACATCAACATTTCGGTGGAAAGAGCTCCGTAGTAAGCGATACTACTGCTCTATAAGTTAAATTAGCAAAACAGGATCAGGAATAAAAAGGTGCTGGTGGAACTTTGCCCAAAACAGGCTAGAAGCCAAAGGGCTAGCCAGTAAGACATGGCAACAACCGAAAAAAGGCGGTAGGAAGCTAAAATTAACAGGAGGCGAGGAAACGAAAGGCTACAAGGTAGAAAAGTCATGTTATGCGAAAGCAGAAGACGGATAGTGGACGGATCTGGGCCAATGCTATTAAGATTCAGACTAGAAAGGATTTTCACTACCCAGATGTGATACAGCACATGAAGGGAAAAGTCGGAACCGAGATAATCGACATCTGCCGCACAGGAGGAGAAGAGCTTCTTGTCAAAGTAGTACACTACAATGTACCATCAGCTCAACACATCACAAGAGCCTCGGTGGTTCCGGCGGTAGCGCGTTAGGCTTCCGAGAACGAGGCCTAGGGTTCGATTTCTGGACCGGTGCAAGATCTATGCTGGGATGTGGGAATGACCCTTAGTGAGAACTGCACTACTGGATCGTAATCAAACAGCTAGCGGCAAGACTGAAAATATTCTGATTATGTGAAAATGCAGGGAATAGTAAACGGATTTTTCCCGACTGGGGAGAACTGCAGGAATCTGATAAAATGCTTTAAGTCGGAAAGGCGCCCAACTTCGATGGGGTCCATAATAAAGTTCTCGAAGTTGTTTGCTTATTGGTATCTACAACTCCTTTCTAAGCCCAAGATTCTTTCCTATGGAGGGAGAACAAATCACTGAAAAGGCTATTCTCTATAGGCCAATCTGCTTCAGAGATATACTATGGGGAAACTGCTTCGATGTATTACTAGTTACAGAGAACAGTGTCGCAAAAAAATGACGGGAACGTTTTTTGAATACAAGAAATAGGAAGGCAGCTGTCATGGTCGAGAGTAAAATCCTCATCATCACGAAGACAGGCGAGCAGGAATCAGGTTTAGTGTGGGCTACAATTTAGAAAACATACGTGGGTATATATATTTTTTTCTGGGAATGAAGTAAACGGGTATTTTCTACGACGGCTAGTAGACTATAAAGATTCTTGAGG
>CAKNWW010347281.1:0-10821 GCA_932074435.1 Andricus kollari | reverse complement strand
GGAAGATATCTCCGCCAGTGTCAGGTAAGTTTTTTTTTCGAGTAACTCGTTACAGTTACGTTTCCTAGCTAAAAAAGTAACTAGTGACAGTTAAGTTACTTTTCACTGTCACTTGTTACAGTTACTAGATAAAGTAACTTCAAGTTACCTAAAAAGTAACTTTTTTCACATTTTTTAACCAAACAGTTGTATTTTCAAACATAAATTATAACAAATTTTACCGGGAGAAATTAATTTCCAAACTAAAAGGACTAATTTGCGACAAACTACATGAATTTTGAACCAAGTATTAGAACTTTCATACCTAAAATATTAATTTCCAAACAAATAGTTACAAAACTTTTTTTTTGTTAGCTTCAACCAAAAAGAAGACGAATTTCAACAAAATAGCTGACCTCAACCAAACCAAGATTAAATTGTCAGATTAATCGTTGCTTTAAAAAACTTTTAATTTAAAATGATTCTTAACAACTATTTTTTATTATGGGCTCTTGAATAATTCAAAATTGAAATTCTTCGTTTTCAGAGGCACCAACTATGAGTGTCTATTGGAATGGCCAAAAAATAGGGGTGTGGAAAAATAATCATGGAGTAGTTAACGAAGTTCGCCTTCAATCTACAAATTATGTACCATTTACTTCATTTGTCGGTCATCGCTATTTCAAAACTCGTCTCATGTATAGTATGAATGGCAAATTTTGGTATTTGGTCCATGAAATAAATGGAAAAATTTTGGGAGCTCAGCTACGCCAGGGAACTACAACACTATAATATTAATTACACGAATGTGAATAGGTGTATTCCTGAATAAAACCATACTTAACTGACAATTATATGGACTTATTTGTAAAAAAATGTTAAGTTTGTTAAACCACAAAATATAATAGCACAGCCTCACAAAAAAAAAAGTTTTTTCAGGCCTGGGGGTCAGACCATGTTTATTATGTTTTTGGGTCGCTAAAACCGAATCCAAAGTCCACTTCACCCCATCATATCAGCTTTTTGACATAACTTAAAAAAATGTTACTATCCAAGCGCAATTAGCCCGTTACAACTAAAATATTGAACCTCATTATCAGACATCACTAATAAAACATTGTTCTTGTTTATAAATCTTCTTTGAAATATATTACATTATTTAAAGCCAGCTAAAACTTATTTTATAATAATTAGCAAGAAGCAATCAACTGCTTGGAATCGCAATTTTGCTCAAATTTAATGAAGTTGAGCCAATATAAGGCGAAAGATTATCAAGGCAAGATGAAAATGGGAAATAATCTTCGATTCGTGTAAAGTTTAACCGGAAAAGTTAATTTTGGTTGCATCGAATCCTTCACCTAAAATCGAAGTAAACTTTATCTTTCGATTTTTCTGTGTACATCTTCTTTACGAGGCATCATAGAGTGAAATAAACCAGGCTCCGTTTTATAGGAATTATGCCCTAAAAAAGGAAATAACCTTTTTACTTTTCACGAAGTTTCAGTTTAGGGTAGTTGTCATTATTGATAGTAATTTTGAAAAAATAAAAGATTTGGTTGAACTTTTGATTCTTATCTCTTTTATTTTTTTTTGTTTTTGTCGCTAAAAGCATAAGATTTTATTACATAAATATCTCGAAGCTTTTAAGAAAAGGATATTTGTCGATCATAGGAGGTAAATTTAAATAATAATTCACAATTGTTTTGTGACGTTTCATCTGGAACCTTTTCTCCTAGAGAAAAAACTCTCTACAACCGAGATCTACTCTTGGCTAGGTTGTTTCATGGTTACTCCGAGCTTCTCGTCCTTCTGGAAGTGATTATAACGTTCGTATTGGGGACCTGAATTGCTTGGAAGTGAAAGCCCTGTCTCTAAACGCGCGGTTTTTACCAGATAGGACAACGATGGACTCGGTAATTAAGAGAAGAGGATTGGATTTAATTAATTTTTTAGAATATAATGATTTTTTGGTATTAAATGGTGGAACAACTAATATAATATAATATATTGCTAATATTAACATTGTCTGACCACATTCCAGTGGTGGTGACGCTCGATGTGGGCCAAACTATATGGAGATATTGAAGGGTTGAACTCACGGTGAACAGGAAGCAACTTTAAATCACATGAAAATGACGGCAAAAACGGAAAGCGGGATTGTTTTTGTACTTGATAATAGATGAAAAATCTGGTTGAATTATAATCCTAGCTGCTTCTATTTGTAAGATATTCAAATTTTTCGTTTTTTGTATAGGAAGAATTTGAAACATACAATAGCTAAGAATCTCGAGAGTTAAAAACTTTTCTCATGCTAAATTTTTAATAAATAACGTCTAAATTATTAAAGAACTTTTTTTGTCATTTGAATGTATGTATGTATGTAATATATAATATATAATATTATCACAGAAAAAACTAAGAATAAAATGTGTTCCACGAAATTTTTTAGAGCTATTAAGTTTTGTTCAGATAACTTCGCGTCTTTCAAAATACATGTGGTTGTCATGGAGAAAAAAAAAGTATTATAACTGAGCCATAATAACGGGTGGTTGGGTCTGCTAGTATATTATAAAAGTAAGCTGTGTTTAATTTTAAATTGTTTCTTACTGAACCATAAACATTAGTATTATCCGATGCGCACCACGAGGAGATTGTATATATTACAAGAATAAGTTAATCCCTTTTTTCTATCACACCAACATATACTATGCTTATTTTGTGATTTATTTGCAAAAAAATATAGTTATGTTGATTTTCACCATCGCTATTCACAATCGAAAAATCGAAATTTTAAATAGATAGTGTATGAGCTATTTTTTAGCATCAGAGATTTTCTTTATCCAATTTGAGAGGTGTCATCAAATATATTTATCTCGATATAGATTATAGAATTTATTTCGAAAATAAAATGTCTCTTCGTCCAAATTTAAATCATAAATGTGATCACGAAGAGAACCGTATGAAAGTATGTGCTCCTTGCGGGAGAAAAATTGTTTTTTAAAATAAGCAGCCTGAGCATTTTTTATTAAGTGAAAAACATGTTGCAGTAATGAAAATTCGGATTAATGAACAATTTGATGGATATAACAAGAAATTTCCGAAAAGTATTTGTATCAAGTGCCGATTAACTATTGGTGAACTATAAATACATGGAGTTTCAAAAAGACCTATTGCACCGATGCCTAATTACGAGAAGATTAAATTAGCAAAAGAAACCAGACAGATGACGAGTTGCGAATGTTACATTTGTATAACAGGTCGACGAACTAGCCATTCAAATATAAAAAAGGTAAACGTCTTGTTCGACAATCTTCCACGAAAATTGATGTAAATAAGAGCCTTGAAAATACTGTGCAAAATGAGTCTTTAAAAATAAATGAAAATAAAGAGAGAAACTCCCTAGAAATTTTTAGCCGTTGTTTTCAAAAAATAGGAAAAGGTATTCCACATTCTTGTACAAATCCTTGTTCTTGAAGTGCACGTGACAATGTATTCAATTTAGTGGACAAATTTCCTGATAAACAGCCAAATCAAATCATAACTAGACTTATAAGAAGAAAAATTACGACTAGTATCAATAATGATATTGAGGATGGTGAGCTTGTTTTGAATAATACAGCAGGTAATAAGACTCGAATATCTGTCAATAAAAAAAAAACTGAAATTATCTTCTCCGCTGAAAGTTTAAACAACTTTCAAGCAACAAAGACATCATCAACGAATTATATGAAAAAGATGGTAAATTTTATTCGCACTACGGCGGGAAGAAAATCAGTGCCATCGAATTACAACCAACATATACAAGAGAAAAAAAAGATGATGAAAAATATTTACAAAGAAGATCATTATCAATACGAGACAAAAGAAGGAATCAAAGAAAGACCAGTTGTTTATGCTAACGCAAGTTAACTTCTTGACTTCATTTTTGAACAGCGGAATATAAAGCAAATCCAGGAAGCTAAAATAAAACTGATGGCAGACGGGGGCCAAAACTTTGTCAAAATTTCGATCTCTATTTTATCTCAAAAAGAACAAAGAAATGATTCAGGTGAGTATAGAAACAAGAACATTTCCTTTTATTCTTCTGGCGGAAATATTAGACATGAACGCGAACTAAACAGTGTCTATAGATTGATTATTTTATGCATCGTTTCAGAAATTGTGCCCTTATTGTTTTATGACGTTGAGTGAATTATTACTAAAGAAAGTAATTTAGAAATAAATATTCAAAATATTAATTTAAAAACGTACAAACAACTAAAAGAAGATTATTTTCAATTTAAACTCTTAGGAAGTGACAAGACAAAAGCTAAATAATGTCATAGTACAATTAACTTTCCTTTATTCGTTGAAGGAAATAATGATGATGCTCTTCAATAACGATAGTTCGGGAGTGTGGTTTGAGCAGGCTGGAAAATCGATTCACAGAGAATTCCTTAAATTTTGGGAAAGATTTAAAATAAATATGATCGAAGATAAATCTTTCCCAAAAAGATTAAAAAAAAGCGGTAGCTGCTTTTTCATCCCAGCACATGTAAAATTACATGCATTAATTTATAATTAAATTCCTTAATTATTAATTTTATAATTATGCATTCATTTTATTATTTATTCATACAAAATTTGAGTTTTATAATTCAATATATCACATAATTTGAGATGTAATACTGATTAATTGAATTGATTGAACACTAATTAATTACAAACATTTTTTTTCTTCAGTATTCTAAAACTTTAAATATTAAAAGATGACAAAAATTTGCAAAAAAAACAAAAAGAAAAAAAAACAAAGAAAAGCAGAAAATAGAAAGGGGTGCAATGTAAGTTACCTCCACGCGGTGCACCCTGGTAACGTATAAAATCGGCTAAAAACTTACTTATAAATATATTCATACATGAGCACACAATAAAACATATATATATATATATATATATATATATATTAGGTTTACTTATTTACTCAAAAAATGATCTCCGTGAATTGTGTATATTTTATCAGTAACGAAGATAAGAGTCTACAGTCAACTAAATTAAGTTTTGAATTTTATTAGCTGGTTCAGGTGTAACTGATGTTTTATTTTATACTTCTGAGACGCAATTGATACGAGTTGTAAATTTTGACAATAATATAACATTGAATATATTCCGTAACCAGTCACCGTTCGGAATCTATCGAGAAAACATGCAGTTCCTTACAAGCAGTCTACTCACTGCGATCACAATTTTTCTACATTTTTACGGTAAGTAATAATAAAATAATATAATATATAATGTATATATGAAGTAATACATGTACCCAGAATTGAAAATTGTGAAATTTTGAGCTGCAATCGGAAAAGAAATTATCGAAACAATCTAATTTAAAATAGTTGTAGTAAAAAATGCTTCGATTTCTGATCTATGTCAAAATGTAGGAACAACTGAAAAATCACGAAAAATAACATTTTCGGCGCTGTAAAATTCCTGAACAAGAAAGTTTTTCTAATCGAAAATGTCCGAAGTGACATAATTGCCGATATATAAGACTCCCAAATTAAAACATTTACGAACAGTTTATAATATTACCTAATTTTAACATTCCTGAATAATAAAATTTCCAACAGGAAATTGAAGATTTATAAAATATACGACAATGTGAGATTCCAGAAACTGGAAAATTCCCGAATTCAAACAATTAAAAAATTTATTGAAAAAAAACTATTTATTTGGTTGTTTATACTAAACCGGTACCGGTAATAAAAATGCCTTATTCTAAGGCAAAATTGTAATTCTTTTAGAATGTCCCAAGATAGAATTATTCTTCATTATACTTCTTTTTGAAATCCAGTTATAAAAATGATACAAAATAATGCATACGTTTTTAGTTCAAACTAGTACAATAAAGCCAAAAACTGTTTTTAACTTAGTTCACCTTATCGTAAATTATTATCATTTCTACGCCTTAGACGTAGGTGAAAACGTAATAATAAATTAGCAAAAATGGTACAATTCATCATTATTAACAGTGTAATTTACTACATTATGTACTGGATCCGTGTTACCAAATTGTTTGTCTTCCACAAAATAAATAAATTGTACGAAATATTATATTATTACAAAACATTATTTACGCCTTAAATACGTAGAATATGACTCGTTTCAAATTAAATTTCTATTTATTCACCTTCACGCCTCTTGAACATGAAAGAAGACAAACAATTTTACATGCTACTTAATACATAACTTTGTTTAAGGTTGTGTATACAAAACCAGTACCGGTAAAAAAATGTTGTTACCTGTAGAATGCAAATTTTAAGGGTGGAGTTTAATTTCTTTCCATGTGCTTAATGCTAGTAATTGCCCGAATTTGGCCCGAATTTGGCCCGAATTTGGCATAGGGCCCAAAATAGACACAGGGCCCATAAATTAATATATAGTCCAAAGACATAAGATACAAACAATACACTAATTCAAATACTGCCGATTCGTTTACTAGTAATCAGTAAAAATCTACTATTTCAATGAGTAAGAATAACTGACTAAATGAATCAGTAACTATATCTACTAAAGGAATTGGTAATGCTACTACTAAATTAATTGGTAAATGTGTTGCTGGTTACTATTTTAAACGGTAGTTTCAAGTAAATCAAAAAACTTATTTTACAATGAAGAGAATTTTAATAAAATACATTAATCTATGAATTTAAATAATAATTCAAAGAAATTTCCAATTTATCTTCTTATACTTAAAACTCAGTGCATATTTAGGTCAAATTAATGTGGATCCTGTATTAAATTCAATTTGAACCGATTCTTCAACCAAAAATGGAATAGTTAAATTTTCAGTTAATAAATTAATTTTCCAGAAAAAAATTACAAATTTTAAACTAAAATGATGAATATTTAACTGAAATAGATGAATTCTGATCCAAAGGATGCATTTTTAATAAAAGCATAACTTTCAACCAAGTAGTTTTTATCTGCAATCTAAAAGGTGAAATTTCAACTATAATGATTTCTACTCAACTGGAATACTTAAATTTTCAACCATAAAAATAAAGTTTCAAACAAGAAGTTTAATTTTGAATTATAAATATATATATATTGAAATATAAAAGAACAAACAAATTTCCAGCCAAATTTATACATTTTTTAATAAAATGATGAGTCTTTTACTGGAATAGATGAATCTTCAACTGGAGTAGATACCTTTTAAGTCAAACAGATAAACTTTTAACAAAAGAGTTTATCTTTCAACCAAGTGGTTGTATTTTCAACCAAAAAGTTCAATTTTCAACTAAAATTAAACATTTTTAACTGGAATACTTGAATTTTCAACCAAAAAGAAGTATTTCCAAACAAGAAAATTAACTTGTATACAAAAAGATTAATTTTCTACCAAAAAAGACGATTTTTCGACAAAATACATGAATTTGTAACGAAATATTTGATTTTGTAACAAAAAATATCAGTTTTGAACATGAAAATTGAATTTTTTAGTTGTTATTTTCGGTTAAAAAAATTAGTTTTCAACCAAGCTTATAAATTTTCAACTAAAATGATGAATCATTGACTGGAATAGTTTAATTGTCAACTAAAAATGATAATTTTTCAACCAGAAATTGGATGGTTCAATTTTAAATTTTTTATTATGTTCAACTAAAGAGACGAATTTTTAACTTCAATGTTAGAATAAATTTCAACAAAATAGCTAACTTTTCAACCACAGAGAGAAATTTTTAATTGGAATGATGAATCTTGAAACAACAAAAATTAATGTTCAACAAAAGAGTTTAACTTTCAACTGAAAAAATTAAATTTGTTCCAAAAAAAAAGAAAAATTCTAAACGAAAAATCAAGTAGTTGTTATTCGAACCAAAAAAATTAATTTTTAATCAGAAACAGTTGAATTTAACAACAAACAAACTACTTTTCGACATGAGTTTAATTTTCAACATAAGAAGATTCTTCATTCGTCAAGGGAGAGAAACAATTGCAAACAAGGTGTTGAATTTTCAAGGAAAGAGATAAATAATTGAATTTTCAACTAAAAACGATCAATTATCAAACATAATAGTTCAATTTTCACTTTGAAAAATGAAGTAAACTAAATTAAAATTCTCGCGCTGTAAAGTATGTAGATACATTGATTTTATCTTATCCGAAATTTATCAATACGGTGGTTCAAAAAAGAATTTTTTCAAGACAAAAGAATTTTTAATTCTGTTTAAAATGTAGGTTAAATAATAATTTTTGTCGGTTAGGAAAACTGGATCTGATGATTATAAGTGCTGCCACAAAAGTGATAAGTTTGAAACACGAAAAAAGACTTAAAAATCATCGATACAATGATTTTATGACAACCCATTTTTTTCACTTTGAACAAATGATTAAAATTGTAATGAAAATCTCATTTTATTGTCTATCAAAGATTTTATACAATAACAATAATTTTAATATTTTAATTTCTGAGGACGCTCTTATTCTACCTGATTTCACAAGTTCACATTTTGGCCGCACTGAAGAAATAGATGGTGTATTGCATCCCAATACCGTTTCAGTTTTAAATATTGCATCGTTCAGACACAACTATTATTAATACAACTGTATAAACTTAGAACATAAATTATGAGAAAATGATCGTTTCTCAATTCAAACTCAAAAACCAACAGAAGGTATTTACAAAATTTTTAAATTATGTTTGCATAGCAATTCATTGCTACTCATTGAATCAGTAAGTTGGCATTACGGGCGATGGTCAATTCCGCACTGGTTGCCTGAGGGAGGTTCCCCCACTACACGGCTTCCCCTCACTCAACCGAACTGCTGTCGTCGAACCTAGTCAGCGGGAGTCCTTTGTACATAATGAACACTAAAATGCCGAGTATAACAATTTTTAAATTTAACACTTGGTAATTTACAAATAAAATATTCAAAAGCTATGAACTATAACGATTCCAACGATATGTTATTTGTCTAAAAAAGTTTAAAATAAAAGAAGATTCAAGTGTATAGGAAATTTTATGGCAAATTTTTGAGTATATTTTACTCAAATCCACTGCAGTAGCTTTAATTCATAGATACATTATTTTACATAATTTCGGCAAGTTCCGAATCCAAAATTTGAGAAAATTTGAAAACTTACTAACTAACATCATGAATATGGTTTATTTCTCAAACAATCGCATTTCTCAAAATTATCGTTGAAATAAAAAAACGAGTTTCAAAATAACTTGTAGAAGGCAATTCTTGACCGATTTTGGATTTATTTTTTTGAAAAAATTAAGCATTTAGTTTCGAAGAGATTCGTGTGGCCCGATTTTTTAATATTTGTCTGTTTAAACATTCATGGCAATGCAAGTAGCGAAAAATAGTCGATTTTTTGTTTTTATTTTATTTCCGTGGACAATTTTTTCCTATGTTCAACATCGCTGGGCTGGATGCGCAGGGGATGGCAAATATATTAAACAAAAAAATATATTATTATTATTATACCATTAAGCCGTTTCCCTTTCGGGGTAGGCGTGAATTGCTCGGTTGGAAAATAGTAGTATGTGGATGGGTATATAGGTATAGGGTAGATAGGTATATAGGTGTAAGGTTTCATATGAGATACATAATTTTTCAGCATATTTGAAACAATTGAAAATATGTGAAAATGCAACTCTTTGGTCGAAAATTTATGTATTTTATTAAAACTTTATCTCTTTCGCTGAAAAATTAGTCTTCTTGGTTAAAAATTTACGTTTTTGTTTTAAAACTTCAGGAACTTCCCAAGTTAAGTACAATATTTCACCAATAAATTAAAGCTATTCCAGTGGATTTGAGTAAGATATACTGAAAAATTGTCCATAAAATTCATATAAACTTGAAAATGTATTCTTTAATAACAAAATTTCATAAATAAACATTATTGGCGACATAATTTTAAAAAAATAGTAAAAGAAGAAGCGAATATTTCTGCCTTTAAACGTTGACACTAGACATTTGTTTATACGTTTATAGATTTTAAACATATAGAAAATAGTATACAATCGGTCCTTTTTAGGGCCACCAAATATTTTTAACGAAGATCAAATTTCTACTAAAACAGATGAATTTTCAAATAAAAAAGACGAATTTTCAACAACAAAAAATATATGAATTTTGAACCAAAAACGAGTTCAGTTTTACTTTTTAATATCAGTATATGAGTTTTGAACAATAAGTAAATTTTCTACGAAGATAATTGAATTTTCAACCAAATTGCATTTTTATCCAAGAAAGGTGAAATTTCAGGTAAAACAGTTGAATTTTTAAGATAATAAATAAATTTTTAACAGGATAGTTGAATTCACATCCTACAAGAATGAATTCTCAAAGAATAGGACAAATTTTCAACAAAAATGGAAAAGTTAAACTTTCAGTTTAAACAATAATTTGTTTTACAATGGTCAAATTTTCAAGCGAAAAGATGAACGTTTAACGAAACTTATATTAGAATTATAATAGTTGATATTTTAACCCAAAAAGATATTAATTTTAATAAAAAACTTTTGAATTCAACAAAAAAGACGAATTTTCAACCAAGAAGTTGAATCCTTAACTGAAAAGACGAATTTTCAACATAAAAGTTGACTTTTTAACCAAAAAGGGTACTTTCTAGCAAAATTGTTTAATTTTCAACAAGCTAGATTCCTTTTTAACCAAACAGTTTAGTTTTGAAACAAAAAATAAATTTTTAAGCGCAATCCAGCGATGCTGAACAGAGAAAAAACTTGTCCACGGAAATAAAATAAAAACGAAAAAATCGACTATTTATCGCTATTTGCATTGCCATAAATGTTTAAACAGACAAATATTAAAACAATCGGGCCACACGAA
>CAKNWW010347278.1:0-19517 GCA_932074435.1 Andricus kollari | reverse complement strand
TTACAGAAAATCGGTTATTTTAAACAAAAATCATCAGATTTTGAAAAAGATTGACAATTGGCAATGACTTTCGGTTATATTGGCATTTTTAGGGCTTAGCTTAGGTTTTTTCGTCGGAAATTGGTATTTTGAATAAAAAAATTAAAATGCTGACGCTTTACAACGGAAATCGGTATTTTAGTAAACAATCATTTGATCTCAAAGAAGATAACATTTTTTTTACAAAATTGTAGGCGGAGATAGTGGGTTTCACCGGAAATGTCGATATAGATTTCAAAGATAAACAATTTTGGTACAATTTAAGGTTATGTTAATGTTTTTAAATTGAACTTGATTGTATTTTTAATCAGAAAAATCATAAGATTTTTCAGATTATCATTTGCCATTTTTGTACAATTTTAGGTTATGTTTAAAATTTGCTTCTGGAAGTCGGTGCTTTTAAACAAAAAAATTTCCGTTTAAAATTTCTATTGTTGATAAAAAATCATTAGATCTCAAAGAATATTTACAATATTCAAACAAGAGTAGGTATGTTAGTACTTTTGTCGGAAATTGGTATTTGCAAATAAAGATGCATTGTTTTTATATTAATTTTGATCAATTATGAAAAATATTCACTTTGCTTTTCTATTATTTTGAATCATAGATTTTACGAAATGAAAACATTTTTTATTAATATTAATTTTATATATGATTGGTTTTGGGGAAGAACTTTCGTTCTGAGGTAATTCGGATCTGCTCTATTCATTGATGCATACAAATTAATAATTTTAATTGTTTATATGCAGAACTTTAGATAGGCTTATGAGAAGTAGGCGAAGAAACCTACTTACTCGCAGCGAGTGAAGGTCTTTCTTCGAATTTCATCAGAATTTCTAATTACCTTTTGTACATATGTATTCGTTTTTTTCATTTTGATTCACACGATATACAAAACTCATATTTCATCAAAAGTATAGGTAGAACCTTTCTTCAAAAATGCGGCAGTACAGTGCCAATACATACAGTATAAATCCTTGTACCATCGCACAGTCACACCCAAAAATAATAATTTTCACCCTGACTTAAAAAAACACGAAAATGTCCTAAACTAGAACCCGTCATTAGGGACTTTTTCATGCGCATGCTCACATATTTATGTTATGTAAAATCTTTCATATGAAGGAAATCAAAAACGCGCATTAAATGATCAAAATTAAAATACGTACACACAACGGTGACCTCAACATCTGCAGTATCCGTTCCGTACTGATTGGAGGCCGTGATTTTATAAATTCCGCTGTCCTTGCGTTCAGGCTTTTCATTAAAGAACTTAGTATTATAGGGGACATTTTCTACCCTGCGATAAGTAGTTTGATGAATGCTCTTATTGTTCAACAACCAGCTAACATCTGGAGCTGGTTCACCGGAAACCTTTACATCGAACCTGATTGGCTCGCCTTCTCGTACAATGAGATCTCTCAGATTCCTCCTGTCGATCTTTGGTGGCACTTTAAAAAATAAATCACTCATTTAAAAAAGTCTTTGTCTTGAACAAATTATCTAGTCTAGGGAATTATGAAAAAAAAACTTACTTCTTCTGCACTTTGCGACGATACCCTTGCTTACATCTGAAGGTTCACCTGGCCCAGCAGCATTCACGGCCTTCACACGGAATTCGTATTCAGAACCTTCGTCCAGATTATCAGCGCGACCTTTGCAATCTGGTCCAAAAACTTCACCAGCTTTGATCCATTTTGAAGTGCCCTTCTCGCGCTTTTCAATCACGTAACCAGTGATTGGAGATCCACCGTCAGTTACAGGTGGAGTCCATCTAAGGTCAACGTGATCTTTGTCCCAATCAGTAGCTTCTGGACGACCAGGTGCTCCAGGTTCATCTACATTACAAAACCAAATAGAAATATAGGAACACTTGTCAAATCCGTTGACAAAGTTTAACGCTTAATCATTAGAGACTGATATGGAGTTGCACCCGAGAGTAACGTTTACATTAAAGAGTGACACTTTAAGCAGGCGCCGCGCCTCGAATCTTTCTATTTAAAAGGCAGTGGGAATTAAAATAAGTACTGTGTAAATAAGTATTGTAGGCCAAGGTAATATGCAACATACCAAATGGATTCTTGGCAATGATGCCGAAATCGGTGACTAGCGGTTCCGATTCTCCCTCAGCATTGACAGCGGCGACTCGGAATTTGTATTCCTGACCCGGTGCAAGATTTTCAACATCAATTTTAGGTTCCATTGTGCGACCGATAGGGATCCAACGACCAGTGGCCGTGTCCATTTTCTCGACAGCGTAGTGGTCGATTGGCACACCTCCATCGTCTTTTGGTGGATTCCATTTCAGACTGCAACCTTCCTTGTGAATGTTGGAAACTTCCAGAGGACCTTCTGGTTTTCCTGGTTTGTCTAATACAGTCAAGCAAATAGTAGCCTCGTCTTTTCCAGAGCTGTTTTCTGCTTTCAGAGTCAGATGACCAGTGTGTGATCTGGCAGCGGAGGAAATGACAAACTTGGTTTTGTATTCTTCCACTTCAATCGCGATTCCGTCTTTGAAATCTTCAAGTTCTTTCTTGTTCAAGTACCATGTTTTAGTTGGAGGAGGTTCACCCGTAACTTTGACATCGAGGCGAACGTGATTTCCTGCCTTAACAGTAATGTCTCTCAAAGAGGTGCGATCGATCTTTGGTGCTGCGAAGCGATCCTTGGCAGTCAAGGTATCGCTGGGTTCGCTGGGTTTGCTCAATCCACCTTTGTTCAAGGCTTTTACTCTGAATTGGTATTTTTGTCCCTCCATAAGATCTCCCAATTTGGCTTCTGTTTTGTGTCCAGGTACCTCTGCAGCCTTTTGCCATTTACCGTATTGATCCTTCTTTTCGATAATGTACTTTTCGATCGGTGCTCCACCATCCTTCCTTGGAGCGGTCCATTTTAGGTCGACGTGGTTTTTGTCCCAGTCCTTCAATTCTGGCTTGCCTGGCTCATCAGGTTCAGCTATAAAACGCAAGGATAATTGTTTTTTAATTTTAGAGTAATAATCACATACCTTCTCTAAATGGAATAAGAGCATTTTTATCACTTACTGTATGGGTTCTTTGCAGTTGTGGGTATGCTTGTTTCCAAAGGTTCAGATTCACCTTCGCTGTTCACTGCTTTTACACGGAACTGGTAATCCTTGCCTTCATTCAAGCCACTGATTTCTGCTTCGGGAGTTTTACTTGTTCCGCAGGGAACCCATCTTCCGGTATCAACATCCATACGTTCAATGAGATAATGATCGATAGGTTCACCACCATCGTCTTCCGGTTTGTTCCACTTCAGTTTGCATCCTTCAGCTGTTACGTCGGATACATCAAGTGGACCCTTTGGTTTACCGGGTTTGCTCATTACCTGTTGATTTTTCATTTATTGAAGATTAGAAGCTTCTAAATTATAAATATCCACTGATTTGAATAAAAAATAGTATATGGGTATGAAAATATTAAATATGAACCAAAATGGACATCTTACCTGTACTTCCACTTCAACTTCATCAGTGCCGCTATCGTTCTTCGCCGTGACAACATAAACTCCAGTATCAGCTCGTTGTAACTTATTCAAGATGAAGGTGGTGTGATAATCCTCATTTTCAACTTTCATACGATCATGTGTCTTCAGGACCATATTTTTCAACTTCCAGGTGATGATTGGCGCTGGTTCTCCCTTGACATCTGCCTCCATTCGCAGCATCTGTCCAATGCGCATGACCTTCTTCTCCAAGTTCTTGCGGTCAATCTTTGGAGCCACTGTGGAATAAAAATATATTTAGCGTATTTCTTGAATATATCTTATTGTTTTGCTTAAATATTTCGACTTACGGAAACGAGGCTTGGCAATCACACTCTTGGATGTGTCACTTGGCTCACTAGGTCCAGCTTTGTTGATGGCAACAACTCTAAACTCATATTCGTGTCCTTCCTCAATGCCATCCATAACTTTGGCATCAGTACGGCCACCTGGAACACTGGTAGCATCTACCCACTGTCTTCCATCCTTATCACGCATTTGGATAATATATCTTTCAATTGGAGCACCACCATCACTTTCTGGTGCTTCCCATTCAAGATCGACAAAGTCCTTATCCCAGTTGGTCAATTTTGGTCTACCAGGTTTGCCAGGTTCATCTAAAAATTTCAAGAATTAAAATGCAATGGTCCCAGTTTATTTTTTGTTTACTTATTCTTAGTTTTGAAATTTAAATTATTACCGAATGGATTCTTGGCGATGATGGCCTTGTCAGCTTCCAAATCGTCGGATTCGCCTTCCTTGTTTACAGCCTTTACTCTAAATTTGTAAGGTTTGCCCTCTAGCAGACCAGTGATGGTAGCTTCGGGTTCTGTTGCTCTTCCACATGGTATCCATTGCCCAGAAAGTGGATCAAGTTTCTCAATTTCGTAATGCTCGATAGGGCTACCGCCATCATCTTCTGGTTTCTTCCACTTCAGTTTGCAACCGTGTTTGTTAACATCGGATACTTCCAGAGGACCCTGAAAAATTTCACCATTAGTGTTTTATTATTTGTAATCAATTTTGAATAGCTATTCTATATAATCTAATAGTCTCTCATGAAATAATACCTTTGGCTTGGATGGCTTGCTGAGAACTGTAATGTCCACTTCAGCGATATCTTCACCGACTTCGTTTGAAGCTTTGATAACATATCGTCCAGTATGTTCTCGCTTGGACCGGAGAACTATGAATTTTGTATTGTAATCGACATTGTCAATGCGGAATTCTTCATTTGAGGCAAGTTCTTTTCCTCTGAGGGACCAGGTAACAGTTGGAGGCGGTTCTCCAATAATTTTGACATCGAGAGTTAGCGTCAAACCCATCTTGATTGTTTGTGCTTGAAGATTTGTGCGGTCGATGTATGGCTTCACTGCAAGAACCAGTTGTTCGTAAAACCACAAATTCTAATAAAATCTCAAATCATGATTTAAACTAGATATACTTACAGTATCGAGCTTTCGCAGTGTGAGGTGTGGTTGCTTCGCTAGGTTCTCCAGGGCCAGCTTTGTTAACAGCTCGAACACGGAATTGATATTGATTTCCTTCTTCTAATCTTGGAACAGTTCCTGTGCAAATTGGACCTTCGACCTCAGCAGCTTTAACAAAGGCAGTACCAAATTTGTCTTTCATTTCGATGATGTACCCTGTAATCGGAGCACCGCCATCTCTGATAGGTGGTTCCCATTTTAGTTTCACCATATGTTCGTTCCAGTCGACAATTTCTGGAAGTCCAGGTGCTGGTGGAGCATCTGAAAAAGTAGATTTGAATTAGTATAAGAATATTCTGGAACTACTTAAAAAGAGACTGTAAGAACAATTATATGTGAAGCTTACCGTATGGGTTTTTGGCGAGAATGGAAGTATCAGTTTGAAGAGGTTCAGATTCTCCTTCTTCATTCACAGCCTTGACGCGGAATTCATACTTCTTGCCAGGTTCCAAGCCAGTGACTGTGTGTTCAGTTTTCTCGGGATCAAGGACAGTACCTGCTGGTACCCAACGACCACTGGTAACATCCATCTTCTCTACAATATAACTGCTGAGAGGAAGACCTCCATCGTCTTTGGGTTTCTTCCACTTCAGTTTGCAGCCTTCTTTGTGCACGTCAGATACTTCCAAAGGTCCTTCGGGCTTTCCAGGCTTATCTGATATTTATAAAAATCAAATATTTAGAATCATATTGTATTATAGATCTGACAGTTACATAGATGAGATTTGATGTCCTACCAAGAATGTTGATCTCCACGTCAGCTTCATCTTGTCCTGAATCGTTCACAGCCTTAATTCTGTATTTACCCGTGTTGCTACGAGTAGTATTAGTCATCTGAAGTTTGGTATTATAATCTTCGTTCTCGATTTTAAGATTGCCGCCTGTTACAAGAGGTTTGGATAAGAAACTCCAGGTGATAGTTGGAGGAGGTTCACCCTTGACATCGACGTCGAGTTTGACAATTTGTCCAGCTCTGACTTTGACAGTTTGTAGCTTGTCGCGATTGATGAATGGTTTCACTAAAAATGGTTATTAATAGTAAGGACAGGTTCAGTCTATTACCTATATATAATTTATTCAAATAATATATTGCGGTACTTACAGAAACGAGCCTTAGCGATGTGAGGTTTGGTAGGATCGCTAGGTTCGGATGGGCCAGCTTTGTTCACAGCACGAACTCTGAATAGGTAGGTACCACCTTCTTTCAATCCAGGTACACGAGCTTTAGGTAGAGGTGAGTTGGTAACCAAAGCCTCTTCCCAGTGTCCCAATTTTTCCTTCTTTTCGATGACGTAACCTGTGATTGGAGCACCTCCATCGTTCTTGGGTGGTTCCCATTTAAGGTCAACTCGATCAACATCCCAGTCTTCCAATTCAGGAGTACCAGGTTTGCTGGATAAATCTGGAAAACATGAATCAATAAGATGATGTGCAAGCATTAAGTACATAGTAAAAATTATATTAAAGTTTATAGAACATACCGAATGGATTCTTGGCTGTTATTGAATCATCTGTCACCAATGGTTCAGATTCACCTTCTTCGTTGAGGGCTTTTACTCTGAATTCATAATCGTGACCTTCTTGAAGACCCTTGACGTCCAATTCGGTATCGTTTGTTCGTCCAACTGGAACCCATCGTCCAGTGTTCTTGTCGAGTTTTTCGACTTGGTAGCCAGTGATTGGTTTTCCACCATCGTCCTCTGGTTTGTCCCATTTGAGTTTGCAACCATTCTTTGTAACGTCTGATACTTTCAGAGGTCCTTTCGGTTTTCCAGGTGCGGCTGAAATTAGTAATTAGTATTTATTGTATGATTAAAAATTAGATATTTATAGTGTCTCGACAGTTTGAGTTAAGGAAAAAAATGCGTAATTGAAAGCTTACAGAGGACAGTGATGTCAACTTCGGCCTCATCTTCGCCATGAGGATTCACTGCCTTGACTTTCCATAGACCAGTATTTTTCCGTACGCTGTCAGTGATGTTGAGTTTGGTGTTATAATCAACGTTTATGATTTCGATGTTATCACCAGACTTTATTACGTCGTTTACTTGGTACCAAGTAATTTCTGGTGGTGGTTCTCCACGAACGTCCACATCGAATTTGATTGGCTTTCCAGCTCGTACGATAGTCGTTTTTAAGTTCGTTCGATCGATTCTCGGTTTCACTAAAATAATGTGAATTTTTATAAATTACTTCAGAACATTAGTAAGTAGTACATAATTTAAAGATGTAAAATACTCACGTGCTTTGAACTTGCAAATTTGCATCTTCGAAGCATCTGAAGGTGGTGAGGGACCAGCTTTGTTCACAGCAACTACCCGGAATTGGTACTCTCCTTTTTCCTTCAAATCTGGAATCTTAGCAGCGAGTTCATTTCCGGGAACTTCAATAGCCTTTTCCCAGTCAGGCTTGTAGCGGTCTTTCTTTTCGATGATATATTTCTCGATTGGTGCACCTCCATCGAATTCTGGTGCAGTCCACTTGATACTAACAGATTCATTATCGTAATCTGTGATTTCTGGAGTTCCAGGCTTGAGAGGTTCGTCTATAATAAAGCAACGATTATTAGTTATGTTGGAATTAGAAAATTATAATGTCATAAAATGATTTGCAATGTTTACGGTACATACCGAAGGGATTCTTAGCAATGACGCCACGTTCGCTTTCCAGTGGCTCAGAATCTCCTTCATCGTTGACAGCAGTGACTCTAAATTTATATTCGCTTCCAGGATTGAGTCCAGTGACTTCGAATTCGGTGTTCGGTGAGTTGCCAGGAACTTTGCCAACTCGAACCCATTTTCCAGTCCTCGTGTCCATCTTCTCGATTTCATATTCTTTGATGGGGCTACCACCATCGTCTTCAGGTTTCTCCCATTTGACTTTAGCAGTTGTTTTGGTGACATCAGATACCACGAGTGGTCCCTTAGGAGCGTCGGGTTTGCCAAGCACAGTAAGTTCAACAGTCTCTTCATCTTTTCCATTAACGTTTTCAGCAATTAAGGTATATCTGCCAGTATCTTTTCTCACTGCATTGGTAACTGTGAAATCAGTATGGTAATCCACGTTTTCTATCTTAATACGTTCTGTGTTTGTCAAGGGAATGTTATCTCTCCAAATCCATTTACAGTCTGGAGGAGGTTCACCAATAACATCCACTGACCATTTGTGTGTGCGACCAGCCTTGATGATGATGGACTTCAAGTTCGTTCGGTCAATTCTTGGTTTCACTGTAACATTTTAAAAAGAATTTGTAGAAACAAAGAACAGTTAATAGTTTCAATTAAATATTTAATTCATAATTAAGATAAATCACTCACAATTTTTGTGTTTGCAAACATGGTTATCAGTAGGCTCACTGGGTTGACCAGGGCCAGCCTTGTTATGAGCTCGAACTCGGAACTGGTAGACCATTTTCTCCTTAAGGCCTTCGACCTTGACTTCAGGGTTATCATCTTTAGTCTTTGTAACCTCAACCCAATCAGGGGAGAATTTGTCCTTCATTTCCACAGTGTAGTGAGTGATAGGTCTGCCTCCATCACTGTCTGGCTTCTTCCATTTCAGAGACACACTAGTGTTATCATAATCGAAGATTTCTGGCTTGCTTGGTTTGCCAGGTTCGTCTGTAAATTACAGGGCACAAATACGTTTCAATAATTCAATGATTTTCAGACCTAATATAAATAAAAAAGTATATTTCTTACCATAAGGATTCTTAGCGTTGATAGCTTCCTCAGTTTCGAGTGGTTCTGACTCTCCCTCTTTGTTCACGGCCTTTACTCTGAATTTGTAATTCTTCTTTGGTGTCAGACCCTGGAAAGTGAAGGTGTTCTCGTTTGGTCCAACTTCTCCTGCTGGAATCCAGCGTCCAGTTTCCAAATCCATTTTTTCCAAAACGTATCCGGTGAGGTCGGAACCACCATTATCTTCAGGGTGGTTCCATTTGACTGTAACGTGGTCAGATCGAACTTCTTCTGCTTTCAATGGACCTCGCGGTGATGAAGGTTTATCTAAAGAATGATTTAGATGAGTAATTTCATGATAAAACATATAAAATGCAAAGTAATATAAATAAATGCAAAATTCGCACTTACCTAGGACAACAACATCAGCCATGCTTTCGCAGGTACCAGAGCTATTTGTCAAGACAAGTTTGTATTTTCCAGAATCAGGTCTTGTTGTTTTTCTAATCGTTAGCACAGTGTTCAGTTCGTATTTTTCGATTGTGAGTCTCTCAGCTGAATCTTGAGCAAGTTCTTTCTCTCCAAGGAACCAGTGAACCTCAGGTTCCGGTTCTCCAGCATATTTAATATCGTATTTAATTACTTGTCCCTTCTTAACGACAAGATTTGTTAGACCATCACCAATTATGTAAGGTTTCACGAATCTGCACTTCGCTATTATCGGTTTCGTTGCATCTGATGGTTCTCCTGGACCACCTTTGTTAACTGCTCGGATTCGGAATTCGTATTGGGCACCCTCCTTGAGGCCATCGATGGTAGCTTTGGTAATGTCACCTTCGAGTTCTTTACCTTTGACCCATTCTTTGCCAAACTTTTCTTTGTATTCTATGATATAACCCGTTATTGGGGCACCTCCGTCGTTTTCTGGTTTCTGCCATGTTAGATCCGCATGATCCTTGTCCCAATCGGTTACCTCCACATTTGTAGGTTTTCCAGGTTCGTCTGTAAATATTTTTAGGTTTAGATTTTGAAAAAAATAGATATAGAATAGAAAAAATAGTAGATGTACACACCCCATGGATCCTTTGCCAAAACAGGCTTGGCGAAAAGGCCAGGCTCACTGGATCCAATTTTGTTCACAGCTCTAATACGGAATTTGTACTCCTTCTTTGTAACCAAGTCCTCCACTTTGTAGGAACACTTTTCACCAGCTTTGACTTCTCCTACGCTATCCCACTGAGATTTTAAACTCATATCCAGACGTTCAATGACGTAGTTTATAATTGGTGAACCACCATCGTCCTTGCTTGGTTTGAAGGAAACGACACATGAGGTTGCGAAGACATCGCTGACTTCGACATCAAGTGGTGGAGTAGGTACCTCTGTAAAATAAAATTATATTATTGTTTGCTTTAGGTTGGTTGTAAATATTTGTAAGTGAAAATATCAAGTCTTCAATACCTTGCATGTTGAGGAAGACATCCTTCACTTCTTCTCCCTGTCCGTTACTGATCTTGACTTGGTAAACACCAGACTGGTCATGCTGGGGCTTTTTGATCTTGAAAGTGATCTTATCTTCACCTACAATAATCTCAACATCCTTGAGTGGTAAAGCTTTGCCGTCTTTCATCAATTTAGCCTCTATCGGTGTTTGTTTCGTGCCCTCGACTAGAAAAAGTATAAAAATAAATATATTGAATAAATTGAAGAGAACGAAGTCAAAAACAGTTTTATGAAGGATGTATTTTACCTTTGAAAGGCACAGTGAAGAAGATAGGCGCGCTGCAAGGACCTTCAACTTTATCTGGAATCTCTGGAATTGGTTTGCTCTCTCCCTTTTTGACAGTGAGTTTGCAGCTGCTCTTCAGCTCACCACTCTCGCAAGTGATTTCGCCATCATCTTCCATCTCTAATTTATTGAAAACAAGTTGATGTTTTCCTCCACCCAGATTTTTTATTTCCACTCGATCACTAGGTTCGATTTTCTTGCCATTGAATAACCAATCAGCAGGTGCTGTCTGATCCTGGAGTTCGACATCAAGAACGAGCTTCTCTCGTTCGATGGCAGTTGTGTCCTTCAATTTCTTGTTGAAACGGTTCAAATCTGAAAATTAAAAGAAATAGTAATGTGCTCCTCGCCTTACCCGTTTTAAAATAAAATTTTTTTCTAATATGCTTACAATTAACGATGAGTTCCGCCTCCGTTTTGTCGGCGTTACTAACACAGGAGTACATTCCAGCATCAGTGACTTTAGCATCTTTAATTATTAACTTCCTCTTTCGACCTTCTTCCTTAACTTGTACCCTCTTATCAGACTGAATTTCTTGGTCTCCTTTGAACCATTTCACATCACCAGCAGCATCATCAAGCTCGCAGAGTAGAGTTATCGTCTCCTTTTCTGTTGCTGTTTGATGCTTCAAGACCTTCACGAACTTGTATGGATATTCTTAAATCAAATACAAACCGAATTAATATTTGTCTAAAACATTTAGAAAGAATTCAGGAATCAGACATTGGGAAATTTTTTACACTTACCAACAACAGTAAGAACGGTTTCGGTCTTGTCTGGTTGTTTGCAAATCTTACAGGAGTAGTCACCACTATCTTCAAGGGTTGAATTTTTGATTGCTAATCGACACACGCCGGACATATCTTTGGAAATGCTGTATACGTCACCATCCTGTAAAAATAAGTTGATGAGTCTTCTATTCAGTTTATTAACTCTTCCAAATTATTTCGTAAAAAAATAGATCTTACCTCCAGTTTCTTCTCTCCTTTGAACCATTCAACCTTGGCCATGTTGGAACTGATTGTACATTCCAGGAGAGTTTCATGTTTCGTAAAACCACTTGACTTCTTTGACAAAGGTTTGGTGAAGTTATAGGTGGGATCAGGTTCTGAATAAAATAAAAAATTAAACAAGTGAATGATAAGATACTAATCAGATGACATTTTTTTCAAAATCTTATATTCTTACCATCGACTGTAAGGAAGGCTGTAGTCGAAATACCGCCGATTTCAAGTGTGTATTTTCCAGTATCATCAACTTTGGGTCCAGTGATAATGAGTTGGTAGAGATCTTCCTCGTTCTTAAATTTGTATCTAGCGCTTGCAAACAGCTCCTGAAAGAAATAGTTTCATCAGAATTTTCTAATAGTCTTTGAAAAATGGAATTTTTAAACAACTAAATTTTGTAATTTCGATCTACGTACATCTTTGCGGAAGAACCATCTTGCTTTCGCGTTCGGCTTCGAGAAATTGGCTTCAAAGATGACCTTCTTGTCTTTACCCTCCTTGGCATGTCTGTCCACGAGTGGTTTCAAGAAGGAATCTTGTTTCTAAAGTTAGTGAGAAAATAAATGATTATTTTTAAAATAAACCCGAGATTACAGAAATCAGTTACGAGGTTTCAAAACAAGTATGAAGTTCAAGATCTTCAAAACCTTTCAGATTAATAAAACTGGTCGCTTAGAAAATTCCCAAAATCAAAAGTGCAATCTGAAAAGGACGAATTTTAAAAATAAATAATCGATTTCTCCAACACTGGATAAAATTTCACTTGATTAAGTCTTAAATTGTATCCAATAGTGAAACAAATCTCTGAGAGAAATAAAGCAACCACACTGAAGAGAGCACAGAACATTATTTCTGGATAATAGAAGAAATTTAATTTAGCATTCAATCTGCCAAATTATAAATAACAAAGAGTGCAGAATGCAGATGATTTAACAATCCACGATGCAGGCAGAATACAAGAATAGAAGGAAGTGAAAAGAGTTACGAAAATTGAATTTCAGTGAGTGTTGTCCTGGCAAATTGTGAGCACGATCCATGATGCAGGCAGAATACAAGAATAGAAGGAAATGAGAAGAGTTACGAAAATAATTTCGTCGTTAAATTTTAATATGAATTAATTAAAACGGAAGTAGCTTGGATAATTATAAAAGAATATTATCCAAAATGCAATTAAGAGAGATAGATGTCACATTTAGACAAAGTAGACCGACAATGGGCGTTGAGTCCAACCTCCGTCCTGGTGAAGTGGTGCAGAACTGGCCAGTCGGGAATTAATTCGGCCAATGATTGCCTACGAGATCCACTATTCTAGAAAGAATAAAAGCATTCATACTTGTAGCAACCAATTTATCTTTTTTTTTTGATAAAAGGTTCTAACGATATACCAAAAGTGGTCTTAGTGCTTCCCTAACATCTTCGCATAAGAAATATGCCTTTAACTAAAATAAAATTTGAACATAAGACACATAGAAAAACATAACATAACAGTAACATAACATAATTAAACGCAAGTGAAACAGGGAATAATATAAACGCAAAAAATAAAACTAGAATAAAAGCAAAACCCTTGCAACATAAAATCTTATTGTACCAAGTTATATAAAATTCTAGCAGATGACATGCTTTAAGACATTCATTCAAAACCTAAACCTATTCATACATTGATAGATTGACTCCAAAATAGAGACCTGGTTTAATCACATCCTCTGAAAATAATTATTTTTATTAAAAGTTAGTCACGTGTCGTGCTTTCTACTCAAATAAACATTTATTGAAACAAAATGCTCAGAATCGTGCTACATAGAATCAACTGGAACATTGGAAGATCTTCAAGACCGAAAAGAGGGACCAAGAACAATCTTTTATCTAGTCTTATCAACAATTGATCTGTATACTCTAAACTCACTTACTTTTATTCCTACCTGTTTGAATCTTTAAAAAGTGAATTGTTTTCTGTGAGAAAGTGATATAATTAAGAAGTTTTATATGTAAATTGAAACATACCCTCTCAACTTTCTTGAGGGCTGGCATGGGTTTCTCAACTTCTTTAAGATCAACCTTCTCCCTATCTGGATCTTCTTTGTCCCATTGTTTGTACCTTGACTTTCTGAGCATAGTTCTGAAGTCCATTCCACTAGAATCTAAAATTAAAAATATTTATTTCGTGATTCTGAAATAAAAACATCTTTCTTAATCAAGATCCTTTTTAAAGAATTCAAATTACCGGAGATGTAGAGCTGAAGATCGACAGAATCCTCTCCATGAATATTGCTGATGACGAGCTTATAGGTACCTTCATCGTTGGGCTTTGTTTTTCTAATACAGAGCATAATTGTTTTAGTTTCACCATCTGTGATGAATTTGAAGCGACCTCCTTCGACGATTTCGGTGATTCCTTTGTAGAACTTGAATGTTGGTGCAGGTGAGCCCTCAACCTCGACATTAATGTACGCCGTTTCTCCTGCAAATTCAAAAATGTAGTTACGGAAATCCAAACAATAGGGATGGATTAATTTTACAAAATTTGTAATGACAATTATACCTTCGGCGGCAGCATACGACTCTTGGTAGTCGATGATTTGAGGTGGTCCGGGTTTTCCAACATCTTTAAGGGGTGTGCTTGGCTGATTGATTCTACTCTCCAGATCCGCCACGCTGAGTCTTCTTACGTCGCTACGACGTCGCTAATCGATCATAAATCAAATAGTTAGACAAATTTGAAATTTTTTCTCCAAAGAAAAGCTTCTCCAAGAAGCCTAAAGCGAGAAGACTAATGACTTTTGCGACCTCTTAACAGATAACTCTGACTTACCTTCTTACATTTCTTTTTAAAAATTAAACATATGGGTATTGTATGTATTATGATAAATTGAAGATTCGACAATAGAAATAGAAATAAGGAGCTAACAATAAGTCAAAATATTAACTGATTTCAGTATTTTAAGCAACTCTGACGAAATCCTAACAATCGCAAAAGTCATTTAAATCCAAAGTTTATTGCCATTAGTCATGTCCCATGGACGGTTGATTGATCGTCTTATCGATCATGTTAATCACTCTACCAGGTTAGGGTTGCCTTGTTAAGTACTTAATAAGTTGTGTCAGTCACTATGATGAATAAGTTTTGTTAACCACTATGATGTAGCTGATTTCGTTAGTTACAAATATTATCAAGGTCGTATTATCAAGGTTTAGGGTGCTTCCGTTAGCACAAGGGGAATCAGTATACTTGTGATGTTCGGCCACGACGAGTTCAAGGGCCTTCCGAATTATTATTTACTCCATAAAACATATTCGATGAAATATAGAAGAGAAGTATGATGTGTTTATAAGAACAATACTTTATTAAACTTCAAACCATCTTTTGGAATACAGTAATCCTGAAATTTGTAGTCAGGCTAAAAGTGTTCTTCTTAGAGACTAAATAGAGTAACACTGGTACCCTGGGAATGCTAAAATAATTTATAAATGCATGGTATGTTTATACATTATTTACTATAAAACAATTCAGAAAAAATGCAGTGTTTGTTCCAGTGATAATGAATGTGAACAGCAACCTAATGTAAACTTAAAAGAACAAATGGATTTTAATGAATTAGAGGATATTACAAATTGAAAAACTCAATGTCTAAAGTTTAGACGTTGAGTTTTTCAATAAAGTATACAGAAAAATTTTCTGAGAAGAAAGACATTAGAAATTTGGACAGAACACTGACATTGAACGAGACAAAGACAAATGGACTCCCTTGAGGACGCGTAGCCGGTAAGACATGTATGTTTTTGGGTATGTTAATTAACATATATAACCAGGAATACGTTGTACAGTCGTATTGTGGACGGTCGTGTACATTTGTACGCCATTGTGAAAACACGGGAGTTTATAATACATAAATGGTGGATGAAGGTGCGAATATTCATGTATATAAATCATTTGTCAATGAAAATGTATCAGATGATGAATGTGGATATGTACATGTGGTGCAACATTAAGATATGGATAGTAACACAAAAGTAAGGTCGAACAGTTCACGAATCATTGATGTGAAGACTAAAAGCACATATTATCTAAAGCAGTACTGAATTAAATTACAATAATGGATTAAATTACATTAAGAGTGGTCAACGCAATGTGGTGTGGAAAAATTGATACAATTAGAATACCATCGGAAATTCAACTGAATAGGAGACAACCCAATTTTCTTTAATTTTCGGTCAATTATGAGCTGAATTAATTTCAGTTCTATGATGACTTAAGGTCTATAATTTATATCTTATGCTATTCTGGTTCTGGACCAAGGATAGTATTCTTCCTAATTCTAAGCACCGAATTGACTAACGGTTTCATCCATTCCGTTATAATGAATCATCGATGTTGCATATTCTTAAAGGCTGATTTAATTGAGAATTTTAATTTAAAACTGATACAGTACATTTTAAATCGATGTGCTAATTAAGAAGATCATCACTGGAATGTAGCTGTTATTCTGTTGATTCTTGAATTACATTTCAAATACGAATTTGGGTATTTTGGCTGATGAAATAGAGAAGTATGTATTAATTAATGTTCCCATGCTCTGATTTTATGATCAGCTGCAAATTAGATTCTGGATTCTCGCCAGGCACATGAAGTCTGTGATAAGTGGAATAATAATATTTTCTCTTTCGATGGCAGATACACCCACACCACATTGCAGTTTTCTAATTAAAAAGAGTTATAGCAGAGGTGTGAGGATGACTTTACTAGAGGCTTTTATATAACGGTTTGGTAATCAGGAGTAAATTAAAATATGAAAGGATAGGTGAGGGGGTTATGAAGATTGAGGATTCTATTAATAAACTTAGACTTTGAGGCTTGGGAAATATTGGTAATTAGCATTAAGTAGAAGCTTTGCTATTTATGAATTTTGAAAGCTAAATTTGTTAAAAGGTTAAAAGATTTAAGTCAAAAACAAGAGATAATGTAGTAATTCTATTTTCAAGTTATCATTATTAAGTATTTGCAAGTTTTTAATTTATATCTCGTTTTTCAGCAGTGCAGAAGAAGCTATATTTAATTAATAATTTTTATTTCGAATTGTACTTTTAAATTTAATTTTACTCAGAAATAGAAAGCTTATGTACTTGCAATTTAGAATGTTATTTGACATTGGAAATACTCTTACGATTCCTTTTAGTGATAATCTGTATTTTCAAAATTAAAAGCGTTTACATAAAATCAACATTTTCCGATTGCTATTTTGAAATTTAAAAGTTTTTAAAAACTGGCAACCTTCCAAATATAATCATTAGAAATGGAAGCAGTGAAATTTCAATAATTTGAATTTTGGAACTGTCAAAACTAAACGAATTCCAAATTAACATTTTTTAATATCTTCAAAATTTTGAAATTGGAAAGTTTCAACTGGGATATTTCCAAATTTAAAAAACTCAAAATTCAACAATCTTAATTTGATGTGTTCAGGATTAAACGCAATTAAATGATTTTTAAATTAGTATTGGACAGTTTGGATAACTTTGATATTAAAATATTCTGCATCGCACCATTTTTTATATTTCAAGATTCAAAATTTAAATAATAGCCGTTAAAAAAAACTCAACGTACAAGAATTTCAAATTGAACAAAAATGTTGAAAAATAAATAAGTTTAACTTTCAAGTGATTACGGTTTAAAGAATTCATATATGGATACAAAGTTGAATTATTTAAAAATTATCTTCGTGAAGATGTAAATTAATTCTCTGAATTCAACATTTTTAAATAAAACATGTGCAAAATTAGTGTTTTTATAATAAGAATAATGTAGCAGTATTCCCAAGAAAGACATGTTCGAATTGAAATTTCATAACTTCCAAAATACAAAAACAGTTTTTAATATCTGACTATACTCTCTTACTTACAAAAAATTATTTACAAATTGCGAGTTTTGCCAAAAATATCGATTTGAATATTAGTGTTTTTTCTTGAAATTGAGTTATGGTTTGCTTGAGCTTTTTGAAATTTCTAATAGTGTTTCGAACAATTTTGGTTAGCAAAATGGAAAAGGAAGAATGGGATAATTTAACTAATAAAATTGTTTCCTAGTGGCGGTCTATATTGGGAGATTCGTTTAGAGACGTCTAAATTACAATAAACAATATGATTATTTACAGATGATGAAGGTATATATATACAAAGGAGGCAGACATGACGATAAAATATAAATATTGTAAACAAAAACATGAAAAAATACTCGCGAACAGTAAATCATATCACGATAAATTTTTATCCGATAAAATTTGGATTCAAAAAATTAAATATCGAAAAAAATTGAATAATCGTCATGCCTGAACATGAATAGGTGCGACATTCAAGTATTCTACAATATACACATAAATTTAACACGAAAGGTTTCAATCTACACATAAATATATACAATTGTCCCTCTCCAAATGAGAAATATATATTAATCACGAATTGCAGAAAAGTTCTGTGAAAATAAACACGTATGTATAAAAAACATATAGTGCTGAAAAATAAAACCTTTACAGTGGCTAACCTTATCTTGCAGTTCGCCAGGTCGCCCGCGGTTCTGTTTTCCGAAAAAAAAACAAATTTGTCAAAAATACGTTTGAAAAAAAAGGTGGGAGTTGATAAGAAAGGTTAGATATTTGGATATTACCGTTTCACCGAAACGTATAAATATCCTGATAAAAATAGGCGAATTAATAGCGTTGGTAGCAACAATTTCAGCAGCATCGATAAAGGCTAAAATTATAAGGTCTTAATTATTATTAATATAAATATTATTATTATCTGCAGCAGCGTTTTGATTTTTGACCCTGCTTACTTCTATGTTGCAAATGTAATAATGATCATGTTGAATTCAATGATGGCGATGGTTATGGCGATATGATCTAGGTATTCTAAAATATGTTGTGATAAATAAATTGTAGTAATCTTTTTGTCATAATCCATTTCGTGGAAGTGTCTGAGAATTTCATTCTCTTAGGACAATAGTATTTAAATGATAACTTTCTATATATAAAATTTCGGAAAATACATTGTCCACAAAATTGATTACTTCAAAAATATAGTCTTTTCCTGAAGAGATGAAATATGTTTAAGAATTGTAATGGTAAATTGATGATAAGAATAAATGAATAAATATTGTATGAATGATTGAATGTGAAAGGTTGAAAATGAATGAAAATGAGGTGCAAAAGATGTTGCAGGGGCTGATTTGGTAAGCTTTGTGTTATAGCGAACACAAATCTCACCTTGGTATCTAACACCTCGCCGGGCCGTAATTTTCCCACCTGTGGAAAATCACAGAGACGAGCATAAGGAATTTGCGGATTTTTTTTGGAAAAACCTTCACTTTTAGACGGCCAGGATCGCCATTTTGATCTCGAGCAAATTTTCGTATTAGATATTTGATTTATATGTAATAATTTCAATTCGTTCAAATTAATATTGCTCAAGATTCTAATAACGACCGCAGCTACATAGCGTAACATCACAATTGACAAAAACGCCGCAAATGTTTCAAGAATAATGATTACCATGATTTTTGATGATCAAGGGTATTAAAAAAATTGAGGATAGGGGAGAGATGGCCACTAAAATCTACGCTATTAGAGGATCAGTGTTTCGATTTCTACTGTGCGATTTGGGACTTTGATGATTCCTTGATGATAAAAAGATATTAGATTAGTGATAGTATTTTTGTGATATAATTGTGATATAGTATTCTGATCGTAATTGTATATATATAATATATGGCATACGTGCTACTGGTCAAGATCCTACTTTTGGATTTTAAACGAATCCATTCCCATTCTCATTAAACCATTCTCATTAAATTATTAGAATAATTATTAATCGTTCCTGTTTAGTGATTAATGTCGGTCAAGAGTCACGACTCGAAAGTGCAGTCATGTCTTTAGCTCGAAAAGTATCCTTGAATTTGCGTTACTGCATTTATTTTTTATTTCATCAACCAAATCATTTCTGAAGATTTTTGCA
>CAKNWW010347276.1:0-15632 GCA_932074435.1 Andricus kollari | reverse complement strand
ATAATTATTGAAGATTCAAAGCAACAAAACAAAAATATATTTCAAAAAATCATTTTTGTTTTTGAAGCCGCCAACTATATCCCCAATTTATGGATCTTCATATCTTTGAATCAGCTATGTGACTTCGTAGTATTCAAATTTCCAAAAAACTCGAAACTTAATGTTAATTTTTTGATCATTATGTCATATGGCAAAACAATGTAAATTGGAATCCAAGTTTTATAAAACTATACAAATTTAAAAACAAATTCTGTTAATAATACTAATGACTTTTCTTTCGATTAAGCCGTTGTAGTCTTTATAATAGTAACATAAACATTATAAATGTTATTCATTAATAATAAAACCTAACAAAATTATGCAGCAATTCTCTTTTCTAAAGATTCTACCAATATCGTTGATTCCACTGCATTTATTTTCCGTGAAGTACTTCTTTTTTCCATTTTTTTCAAGAACCGAGCTGTTTTTATTCAAAACCCCTTGCTAATTTCAAAAACTCATGGGCACAGGTAAAATTGACCGTTTTTAAAAAAATACTAAATTTCTTATTCCGGAAAACGAACAAATTGACATGGATCGATTGCCAAAAATAGAAAGTTGAATTTTCAGACCACTCTCATGAAACATATGGACCATTAATGTACCACTTATAATAAACTATTCCTTTATGGACTTATCATACTGAAATTCTAAGTTCACTTTTAGAACAACTCGCTTTGAATTTCCGGTGGGAGCTCTACCATACAATAAGTTCACAATTCTGCAAGTATAACTTTTAACAACCTGCCAGGAACATTGCATGTTTGATCATCTTTTGAGTCGCATATCTGTCCCCTTCGCGACAGTAGAAC
Organism: Andricus kollari; assembly: GCA_932074435.1. Taxonomy (NCBI): domain Eukaryota; kingdom Metazoa; phylum Arthropoda; class Insecta; order Hymenoptera; family Cynipidae; genus Andricus; species Andricus kollari. The sequence goes on along the minus strand of CAKNWW010347276.1, from coordinate 14,781 downwards.
TGCTCTGTTTGAATAAAGGCATTGTGCGATTCTTTCTGCAGAAGGTATCAGTTGCAAGGTTCTTAACCAACCTGAATTGGCTCGCATCTCTAAAGAATTGCTTGTGGTCTCTGTGCAAGATGCAGAAAGTGATCGTTTTGAAATTTAAACGAATGGCCTCGACTTCATACACGAGGGAAGATTCTTTCATACTCAGTTCTCATTTTTATTTATTTGCAGAAATCGCTCTCTTTCCTTTTTGCGGGTCAAACGGAGCATCATCTCTTTGTTCCCTGAATGTCTAAAAGTAGGACGGAAAGAAAAAAAAAAGCGAGCTCATTTTAATATTCTATTCATATTCTTTACATTTTATTTCACCCTCATTTACTTGCTTTTCTTTTAGAAAAGCTTCTTTTGAACAATGTTGCAATCCCCTATTGTTGTTTAATTTCAAAATGTCCAGCTTATAATGTACGACAGTGATTACAGATATTATAATATTTTTATAACCAGTACCAATCGATTAAGGTAAGTCTTATTTCTTCAGACCATGCAGAATTTTTCGTGAGTAGCTTTCGGTAAATCAATAAAGCTAATCTTTCCTACAATCCTTTCGTGGGAAACGTTTCTCTCGCGAATAAAGCAGAGATTATTTTCTCACTTTATTCAACCTAGAATAATTAATGGGAAAAAATCCGCTGTTTCGATTTTCTCTTTCGAAATATTTACTAAGAGAAACTGACCCCCTGAAAAGAACCGGTTGCTGCAGAGTCTCTACAACCTCACCCTTTTCGGTACAATTTTCTTGCTGTTGTTTTGAAAAAGGGCTCGTAAAGAATGTTGCAATGCTCTAGTTTAGTTTAGGTTCGAAATTGCCAAGTTTGAATATGCGATAGCCGCTGAAGAAAATACAATATTTTCAAAACAAGTATCAATCAATTAAGGTTATTTTTATTTCTGCTCAGCATGCAGAATTTCGTGAGAAGCTTTCAGTAAATGAATAAAGCTAATCTTTTCTACAATCCTTTCGTGGGAAACGTTTCTCACTTGAATAAAGCAGAGGTTATTTTCACATTTTATTTAATCTAGAATAATTAGTGCAAAAAAATCCACTGTTTCGATTTTCTCTTTCGAAATTTTTACTAAGAGAAACTGACCCCCCGAAAAGGACCGGTTGCTGCAGAGTCTCTATAGCCTCACCCCTTGCCGGTTCAATTTTCTTACTTTCGTTTTGAAAAAGGACTCCTAAAGAATATTGCAATTCTCTAGCTTGGCTTAGTTCCAAAATTGCCAAGTTATAATGTAAGACAGCCGCTACAGATCATACAATATTTTCATAACCAGTACCAATCGTTTAAGGCAAGTTTTATTTCTTCTGACCATGCAGAATTTTTCTTGAGAATCTTTCGGTAAATGAATAAAGCTAATCTTGTCTACAATCCTTTCGTGGGAAACGTTTCTCTCTTGAATAAACCAGATATCATTTTATCATTTTATTAAACCCAGAAGAAATTTGGGAAAGAAATCCGCTGTTTCGATTTTTTCTTTCACAATTTTTACTGGGAGAAACTGACCTTCAGAAAAAAACTGGTTGCTGCAGAGTCTCTATAGCCTCGCCCCTTGTCTGTTCGATTTTCCTACTTTTGTTTTGATAAAGGATTCCTAGAAAATGTTGCAATTCTCTTCTTTGGTTTAGTTTCAAACTTGCCAGGTTATAATGCACGACAGCAGCTACAGATCATACAATATTTTCATAACCCGTACCAATCGATTAAGGTAAGTTTTGTTTTTTCTGAACATGCAGAATTTTTCGTGAGAAGCTTTCTGTAAATGAATAAAGCTAACCTTGTCTACAATCCTTTCGTGGGAAAAGTTTCTCTCTTGAATAAAGCAGAGATCATTTTATCACTCTATTTATGCCAGAAGAATTATTGAAAAAAAAATCCGCTGTTTCGATTTTCTGTTTCAGAATTTTTACTAAGAGAAACTGACCCCCGAGAAGAACCGGTTGCTGCAGAATCCCTATAGCCTCACCCCTTGTCGGTTCAAAATCTGTTCATGAAGAGAAGGGAGGCCGCGACGAGTTGGTATAGAGATAGACCACACAGGCGAGATCGACAGGTTGCTCCAGGGTACCCTAAATAGTTCAGGGTCTCGACCTCACCTTTAACCTTACACAGGTATGTCGCATAATTGTGACATGCTTGTCCCGTAAGGTCTTGGTTCATCTTGGACATTCATAAAGCATTTTTACCTCTGTCACTTGAAATATAATTTAAAATCTAATGTCAATTTCATTTTAAACAACTTTTTTAAAGTTTATCCATATTTTGATGGAAATCGCACAACTTGGCATTTTTTAATATTATCCGTAAAAAGGCGAAATGTTGTAAACAATTAAAAACTTTAATTATCCGACATCGGTGTATTTTCATCTAGAGGCAGATAATTTTCATCTGGAGACGGACGAAAATTATCCAACATTCATAAATTGTAAATTATTTGCAGCGTTTTTAGCCAATTTCCAATAAAAAATATCCCTGGGCTTTACAATTGCGACATTGACTGTCTGTTGTTTCAAAATTTTTTTAAATCATTGTTTTTGGTGAATTTTCATAAAATACGTTTTTATATTTAGTAATAAAAAACACATAATAATATTTGGTCTCTTTAATATCCTCCTATTTTCATCAATCGCCCTTTACCTCCATTGCAAAATTCATGGCTTTTGAGTTCACATACCAAAATACAATTTTTAATATTTCATAATTGGGAATTACCACCCAAATTTTGGACTTTGAGGAAAATAAGCATCACTACTGATATTCCTATTTGGTCAAATTTACATGAAATCAACACCCTGCATAATAGGGTGAATCGAAAACATCAAATTTTTTAATATCGAAAATGGTCACTCTTGGCAAACTACGGTTTGTTACAAATGAAAATCTCTTATGCTTTACAAAATCAAAAATTGTCCTATGGTATCGTAGTGATATTAGAAAGTTTGAATTTTGAGGATTAAACCAAATTTCCCTATGGGTACGAATCTTATGGTATTTTTTATGTACAGTTCTATGTATTAAATGATGATACAAAATAAATTTTTTTTAAACATAACTTTTTTTTAAGTTAGAATTTTTTAGTTAATTTTTTATTAATTATTAATTGATTATTATTATTAATAATTAATTATTTCTTCATTTTTTACCAAACAATTTTTTCAGAGGTTTAAGGAATTCGTAGATTGATTTTACAGTGCGAACTAAAGACATGTCATACATAATAATAAACGTTTTTTGATTTCAATAAAACTTAAATAAATCCTGAAAAAAATGTCATTTTTTCTTACTTTAAAAAAATTCAAACCTATAAACCAAATTTTTTTTATTTTTCCATTTCTAATTTGCATTTACTCCCAAATATTGTACGTAAGAAATTTCGATGTAGCAACTTTCAAGCACGAGCCATTTTTGATTTTCAAAAATGTTGTATTTTCGTTGCACTTACTACATATGATTCCAGAGAAAAAAAAATTTTTTTAAATAGACAATAAAATAAATTTTTGGAAATACTCAACAAATACGATGAGGATGTGAAATTTTTTAAGTTAGATTTGGCGATCTACATTTCTAGGTTTAACGAGAGATTAAATATAGAAAGTAAAAATACCTCAAACCTTTAGACCTTTAGTAAAGGGGTTCGATTTTATAAATTATTGTTAAAAATATAATTTTGAGTGATTTGATAAAAGGATTTTAAAAAATGGTATAATCTCGTTTTATATATTATATTTTATTAACGTTTATCATGATCGTAATCCTGTTGCAGAAAATTTTTTACGGACCAAAGGACTATAAAAGTTTACATTTCTAATACTTGAGTCCCGAAAAAATGTACAACATGATCACTTTTTCCATTTTGAGGACATAAATTTTTACTTATAAACGTTAAAAAAAATTAAAAGGGAGATTTATAGTACTTCTCTCCACAAAGAAAAAATTTACCATATCATGGCTGCTTTTGTCCTATTTTGGCACTTAAATTTAGACTTGTACAAGTATAGAAAATTTGAGAGGTAATTTTTTTGTACTTTTGTCCGAAAAAAGTTTATTACACTAGTATCGTTTTTATAATTTTTAGGCACATAAATTTGGATCTTTAAATATATTTGTTTAAATAAGAGGGATTATTATTTTCAGCTGTACTTTTTTAGGATTTAAGTCCTATGAGTACTTGTAGAAAATTAAAAAAAAATGATACCCTTCTGTTACTGTATTCCCCAAAAAATTACTACAGCATGATAGTTTTTGTACTTTTTTGGGGCATAAATTTGGGCTTGTGAAAATTTGAATAAAATTAAGAGACTTCTCGAGTACTTTTTTGCCAACAAAATTATAACACAACAAGATTGTCTTTTGTACTTTTTTGTCCTAATATTAACTTTGGTACTATCTCAATTGGGCTGCTCGTGGAACCTGATAGGGTAAAACATTGCTCATAACTTTATAAGTTGTTTATAGATATTTAAACTATGACAATTTTTCGAAACTTATAACATTCTGATGATAAATTACAACGATTTTTAAAAAAACATTTTTTTGTACAACAAACTGATACACTGAAGAATTTGTTTGAATAAATTGTTCGTAACAATTAACTTGTACATTTAATGATTCATTCATGTTCATGAGGTATATGTGCAAAAATTATATTCAATAGCGAGCTTATTTAACTCATTGTGGTCATTGGTGGTCCAAAGAACCCCACGCAAACTTTACGACTAAGTCCCTTCAAACTGGCATTTCGAATTTAAACTTATTGTGCCATTTGTTGTTGTTTGAAGGTACTATAACAAGTTTCGAGGAGTTTTGAAGATCGGCGTGGCACGTGTCTACCTGTAGGAATCGAATAGTGCAGCCTTTTTTTTTAGGGATCCAGCAGACCCCGTGTGACCATAGTGCGACAAAATTGGCAAAAAAGTTAAATTGAAAAATTCGTGCAGGAATCGATGCCATTCTCGGGAGGTGTGCACCACCTGTTTCAGATAGAGTCAATAAATTGCCGACGAAAGAAAAGGTGGCTGCTCTGCAAGAGAAAGAAGGATAAAAAAACAAAAACCAAATGTACGTCTTGTCTTCGACCTATGTGCGATGAGCATCACATGCCAATTTGCACTGACTGCGGTTTCGGAGACGATTAAAAAATATTTGTATGCTGTAAAATAAGATTTTTGTACTTTTTTATTATAATTAAGCATGAAATAAATAAAATATTCAAAAAGAAATAGTTTTTTAACTTTATTTTGCATGCTCAAAGTTATCTCATTCATTTTACAAGTTTCGTCTACATTTTTCACTTCAATCTTCAAAATAAATGTACTTTTTTCAAAGGTCGCTATGAAACTAATTTTTTCATAAAAGTATACTATTTTGAGAGTACAACTACGTACATTTTTTTGCTTTATCTAAAAAATTCAATTTTTTATGCATTTTTTAATGAAACAAGTCAAATTTTTAAAATGTTTTTCCTCACGTTTTTTCAACATGAAAAATTTTTAATAAACAATAAAAAAAACTATTGGATTGCAAAGAAGGGACCTTAAACTAATGTATTGCGCAAGAATCAAGTCGATACGTCAACAAGAGGGGAAATGCAACAGTTTTTCTACGGCGGGGTCCATTGGACCCCCTGTGACCATCCCGTTATTTTTCGGAGGTGTGGCCACAAGGGGTTAAGCAATTTTGTTTTAGATGAAAAGTTATATTCTTAAAGTATTTGTTTTTATATTATTGCCCACAAAATTAAATTAAAACATCAAAGACTTTGAGGACATCAAAAGTTTTATTCTGAGAATTTATAACACATAAACTTTAAAATCTGTCAAGAAATAGGGCATGTCGAGAATTAAGAACAGTAAATTCCTGGTCTTGACCACTGAACGCCAAGTAGCGCCGCTTCATCGTGCTGGACCTTGCGAGATATATTTTTTTTCATTAACCACTAGTGGTCCCAAGATGAATCTTACAGGACTTTCAGAGTACATTTATTGACAAAAATAAATAAATAAAGAAGTCGTATTTTCAAAAAAGCGATTTAGTATTTTGAGTTTTCAAAAAAATGTCATTTTTTTCTTTACGGCAGTTTTTCCATTCGGAAGTACACGTCGTTAAACATAATTTTAGACCTAAAAAAGACAAATCGGTTAATTAAAATCAAAGATATGGAATTTTCGCAAACAAGTTACCAAAAATTTCCAAGTCACATATCCCTGCCATTTTTTTTTTAATTTTCAAAAAACACTTTAGGAAATTTATCTTCCCTAATAGAGAACTGTATACGCTGTGTTACAGCCAAATATCATTTCAAGGGGAAAATTTTTGTTACTATTAGGCATGCACTCCACCAGTTGCTTCTTGGAGAACGTTCCTTTCATGCTTTGATAGAATTAATAGCTCGAAAGTACTTTTTTTCTAATTGAAAAATAAAGAATGTATGCAGGTTCTTCTATGTCAGGTCAGGTGTTTATTGGGACGTCCCTTTTTTTGACAGGGATTTTTTTTACAGATGGTAGCTTGTTTTTATGCGCTACTTTTGCGATTCGGTACAGCGGTAAGTTATTACTTAAAAAGTACTTTCGAAAATACTTTCGCGTTGAAAAAAGAAACGTTGAAGTTACAAGTTTGTTGTATGTCATATAACATGAGTTTTTGCATTTACGCTCTTCTGCCCCGGGACCTTTCAATCAAGAGGAACTCTCAGATCACTTGTTTCCCTACTTGGTCCTGTAAATAATTAAAGAAAAGTTGGTGGATACTTTAGCGGACCTTCTCTCGAATCTTATTAGGATTCCACTTTTACTTTTTTTACGGAGCTTGTTACAAAAGTATGCCAACAAAATTTTTCAACGAGAATATTTTGACCCCTGTTTTGAATACTAAACATATACGGAGAAAAATATATATTAAAACATAATATCTGCCCTTTTTACTATTGGACAATGGTCTAGATATTAAGGTGTAACATCTTGATATTAAATTTAATATCCAGATATGAAAGTTTAATATTTATATCAAGGTATTCCAGCTTAATATCTAGATCGTTGTCCTATGGTTGAAAATCCAGAATTTGAATCTGCATATCCATTTTTCTCCTTGTGGAAACTACAAAGAAAAAATAAAGTCTGAATTACACACTACTTCAGGGGTACCATTAACCTACAACAAAAATTATCCATGATAGTATGGATGATGCGCTGCAACGAACGAATTTCTTAATTATCTCCATCTCCAAAGGTGATATTTCCCTGTGATGTAGGGTACAATGTGGCGACCACTTGGAGTACCAAGTATCAGCTACTTGAGATACGAAATGGAAAACAAAACAAAAAAAAACAACTCGGCATTTTGTATCCATGTCCGAAATGTATTCGAATCAGAACCAAGGTAAACACCATACTGATTCCACCTGCAACAAAATGCATCCCTACGTGTTTACTGCGAATTTCGAAGACTGGGCAGAATCTGAAATCCAGTCTCCTCAAAAATAAATGTGTATCTGCTGGAGAGAGGTTACAGTTCATTATAACGTTGATTGTTATTAACGACGTCTGTAATTCAGTTTCCATGTTGTGTCTGACATGTACCAATGATGTCAAGATAAATCCAATCCACAAGCCACGATATAGGTTGCAAAGGCGTGCACGCGGTACTGGCCTATTAGGTAATCGTGTATCGGGTGTATGTATCGATGTATCCCATACACATATATGTGTATAGGTGTCACTCACACATTAACATATTCTGCACACATAGACAGATTCGCGTATCACAATACGGGAGTGTGTTACCAGCGTGGCGTGGCACGGCATAGCACATGAAACACATGTCGATACGGCCACATAATAGGAACATAACCACTATGTAGATATCGGAGTATTTAGGTGTCATGGTGTCATAGGTTAATTGCGCATGATTGGTTATTGTCCGTCTACTCATATCCGACTACAGTCTCTATACTTTCGTTTTCCATCTACCACCAGAAGATTCAATTTATTTCACTAGAAGAAATCGTTGGTTGGGACAACAAGCTTTTTATTATTAGAGATAGCATTAGCTGCAACAAATAGTTCGATGTTGAAACTAACTAACCAGTTTTGAGCAGCAACAAGTCGCCGTTTGTACTCCTACCTAAAGAATATTAGTAACGATAGTAATTGTAAGACTAACAAATAAAAGTAGTCATATTGACCACCAATGTATTTTCCAAAAAATAAAAGTAGTTTACTACTGATCTTTACGGTTACAAATTTTGTTGAAAAATTCGCATCTTAATATTGCGTCAGTTTCACGCTGAAAAAAAAATAGTTGGTTGGAACAACAAGCTTTTTAATAGTTTATATGGTATTAGCTGTGACAACTATTTCGATGGTAAAACTAACTAACTAGTTTTAATCGGTAACAACTCGCTGGTAGTACTCCTACGTAGTTAATATTAGTAACCATAGTAACTATAAGCCTAACAAATAAAAGTTGTGAAAATTACCACCAATGTACATTCCAGCAAATAAAATTTATGAAGGTTACAAGTTTTGTTCTTTGTCGTTATTGACACAACTGAAGCTTGAGCTATGGCTCTAAAATATTGCGTCATGTTCGTACTGAAAAAAATCGATGGTAAAACTAACTAACTATTTTTGTGCGGCTACAAGTCGCAGTTAATACTCCTCCCTAGTTTATATTAGTAACGATAGTAGTCGTAAGTCTAACAAATAAAAATAGTCCTATTTACCATCTATATATTTTTCCACAAATAAAAGTAATAACGGCTACAATTTATTTCCTTGGTTATGTTGGCAGAACTGAAGCCTGAGTACTGCTACCAGCATTCGCGCCTAAATATTGCCTATATTAGGCCAAAAATCTTTATGGCTCTGGAAATTATTTTTTTCTTTCTGAACATTTTTCTTCAGATTCACTTAGTTCGCACTTACACTTCCAAATGTTTACCAACTTCCAAGGACCAACAAAAACTGTTTTAGAAAGCGTTAACATTTCAAGGAAATACATCAATTTTCAAAAAGATGATTTTCAAGCAGTAAGATTAATTTTCTATAAAAAAGATACAATTTTAACAGAGCACATGAATTTTGAACTAAATAATTTAATTTTCAACTGAAAAAAGCGAATTTTTAACAAAAATTGTAATAGTTGATGTTTCAACCGAAAAAGATTTGAATTTTGAATAAAAAACAGTTGAATCCAACATTCTATATGAAAAAAATGAATTTTAAACGAAAGACTTCAACTTTCAAGTAAGGACTTGAATTTTCAGTGAAGAAGATAAATTTTCAATAAAATAAATGAATTTTGAACCAAATAGTTGTAGTTTCAACTGAAAATGGAATACTTAAATTTTAAGTTAAAAAGATTAATTTTCAGCGAAAAATGTAAAAGTTGATATTTCAACCAAAGACTATTATAATTTGAAACCAGAAACAATTGAATCCAACCTAAATAAAACGAACTTTTAACAGTATAATCCTTAACAAAAACATATTAATTTTCAATAAAGAATAGTTAAATTTTCAGTTAAGAAAATTATTCGTCAACACAACAAAAATTGCAACAAAAATGTAATAGTTGATATTTCAACAAAAAAAAAGATTTAAAATTAAAATAAAAAACAGTTGAATTCAACCAAAAAGATGAATATTAAACAAAAGAGTTGGATTTTGAACGAAGAAAGATTTCTCAGTTAAAAATAAAAACAAATTTCTACCAAAATTGTTGAATATCCAACAAAGTGCATGATTTTCTAAATAAAATTATGAGTCTTCATTAAAAAATGAATTTAAAAAAAGTTTAAATTTGAACTGAAAATGGAATAGTTAAATATGCAGTTGAAAAAAATTAATTTTCAACCAAAATTACAATAAATTTTCATCAAAATAGTTCGATTTTAAACTCAGAAAAGATTTTTAGTCAAGCGGGAAAACAATGTCAACAACGTTGTTGAATTTTCGAGCCAAAAAGGCGAGTTTTCTACAAACCAGTTGAATTCTCAACCCGAATAGATTAATGTTCAAACCAAAATTAATTTTCAATAAAATAGTTGAATTTTCGACCAAAATAGTTACATTTTTAACCCAAACAGATGAATTTTCAACAACAGTTTTTTTTTCTTAAAGAGTTTCTATAGATTTATCTAGTTCCAACTTTCACTTCTAGACGATTTGCGACTCCCTAGGTACAACAAGGAATGTTTTAAAAAATATGAGGTTTCAGGGTGATAGAAAAATTCAATTTTTTCCTTAATCGGGCACTCTATGGCTCTAAAAATGATTTTTTTATACATTTAAAAGGTGTTTCTTTAGATTCACGTAGTTCAAGTATTCGTATAAATTCAATATTTTTTTGTTTTAAAAAATGTAGGAAATTTATTCAAAAGCTCCATTTTCAAATTCCAGGGCGCATGTAGAAGGACATTACTCGGCAATGCTGTAACAACTGACACCTCGACAGTTACTACTCATGAAAATTCATGACAGATAGTTGATCTTGAAAATCAGATCATTCTGATGTGCAATTTGATGATCAAATCTAAAATATGTATAAACCAAGAAAAGTAGTAAGAACTACTACCAACCTTATATAGAAGTAGTGACCACTTAAGTGGCAGCTTCATATATTACAAACTAAAGTAGTTGGCCTTACTATTTTACAAGTTGTCCCAACCAACCATTTTTTCAATGTAATTTTAATAATTAGGATATAACTACTCTAAGTACTCAAAACTACTAATTTATTAGTAAGACTTATTACTTAAATTAGTGAGTACAAATGTCTCAAAATGGTTTTGTACCATCAGAAGTTGTTGCGACAACGAGAAAAATAGTAAGGATAACTACTAACGTTCTTAGAAATAAAAGTAGTAACTAGAACCGCTTAAATGGCAGCGGTAAATATTACAAACTAAACTATTTGGCCCTGCTATTTTTTTAGGTTGTGCCAACCAACCATTTTTTCGATGTGATTTTAATAGTTAGGATATTACTACTCTAATTACTCAGAACTACTAATTTATTAGTAAGACTTATTACTTAAATTAGTAAGTACAAATATCTCAAAAAGGTCCTCTACCGTCAGAAGTTGTTGCGACAACAAGAAAAATAGTACGGACAACTACTACCAATCTTAGAAATAAAATTAGTAACCACAACCACTTAAATGGCAGCGGCATATATTAAAAACTAAAGTAGTTGACCCTACTACTTCATTATTTGTCCACAACATTTTTTTTCAGTGTTGAAATCGATGATATGCGGCTAGGTCAATATTTCTCACTTTTTTTCAAAGGAGATCCACTTTGGTCGATATTCCATAAATTAATTATTGTCTCCTCTTTTTATGGAGCGTGTATACATGCATACATATTTTTCTCCTTTCGCATCGTCTCATTTACCACGACTACGTCGACTACATAATTCGATGAGGGATCTAGGGTATAAATTAATTCGAAAAGTTACGTCAGAAGAGATTGTGCACCTCTCGCTAATTAAATGGAATGGAAAGATTTAAAATATTCTTGTGACATTTAGAAATGAAGAATATATCAAGTATGTCCAGACGAGGAAACAAATATTTTATTAATACCTGCTAGAGATTAAATTTAAATTAGAAAGAAAATTATCGTGTCTCGACTGGTATGTAGAATTCTTTTTTCTTTTCATATATAAATACTGGAACAGTCAAAATTGTCGAATACGCTTTTCATGGATGTCGCAATCAGACATTCCGTGAATAATACAAACATTTATTCGCACGGTGAATTTTTCTTTTATGGAGGCTTAACCGCTTAATCTTAATCTTTTCGTACCCGAGGAGTAAGCTAATAAAGAATTATCAATGCATTCGAGATGATTGCTCCATTATTATTATTATACCATTAAGCCGTTTCCCTTTCGGGGTAGGCGTGAATTGCTCGCTTGGAAAGTAGTAGTGTGTGGATGGGTATATAAGGATAGGGTAGATAGGTATATAGGTGTAAGATATAGATATTTTAAATTGATCTAGAGCGCTCGTGTTATTTATTTAAATAATACGTTCACTCCGCAACACTGCTCCGACCCAGGTTGCTGATCAATCTCTCTAGCGATCACCCCACGTGGAGAGCCTCACAAAATTGTTGTGTGTGGCTCCCCACTTGGGCCCATTAGTATCCAAGGTCTTTTTTCAGGTGTCATTCACTCTACTCACATTCTTTTTATAAACTATCTGTCGCCAAACTTTTCTGTCCTGGCATGCTTCACAAGCTTCATTCACGTCCATGCATTTTTTAATGCAAGTTCTCCTGATTTCATGGCTTCTTATGTCTCTTCGGATTAATGTCTCTTTCACAGACTCTATCGATGCTTTCGGCGGTCTACCTCTGGGCCTTCTGCCATTTATTTTAACTTTATAAACCTGTTTAGTCAGTCGTTCATCTTTCATTCTTTCAAGATGTCCTAACCACCTTAACTGATTTCTTTCCCATATATGCACTAGCGTCTCCCCTGTACCACATTCTTTGAGGATTATCTCGTTTCGTACTATGCCCATCAGTGTTTTCCCGCATATTACGCGCAGAGCTTTCATGCCAATCGCGTTATTTTTACTCATGTCCTTTTCTTGACATGTCCATGTCTCGCTACCGTATAGTATAACCGGTACAATTAAAGCTTTATATACGGTCATTTTAGTTTCTTTTGATTTGTTTTTATTTATGAGAATGGACCCTGCTCTACCGATAACCTTCTTACCCTCATTAATGCGCCTATCTAACTCTCCATCTATTTTTCCGTTGCTTGTGAATAAGCTACCTAGATATACGTATTTGTCAACTTGCTCTAAACTCTCATCATTCAGGACAATGTTGCACATTGTTTTCTCACCTTTTCCTTCAAACACCAATATCTTTGTTTTATTTACGTTAATTTTGAGACTCATGTTCTTCATGCTTGCATTAAGTTTGTTCAACATTCTTTGCCAGTCTTCGATTGACTCTGCCAAAACAATCTTGTCATCTGCGAAAGCCAAACCACATACCTTCACCGTTTCGAGATCTACACCTTCTTCGTCGAAGAGGGCCATTCTTAGACATTTGTCCATAAAAATGATAAATAGCTATGAGGACATAACGCATCCTTGTCTAACACCCTGCGTAATATTGAACCAGGCACTCAATTTCCCATTAACCCTCACACTCGCTTTACTGCCTGCATATATTGCTTGTATTGCTTGTAGGAGCCATCCACGGACTCCGTACTCTTTAAGGACTTCCCAAAGATTATTTCTATTTACCGTGTCAAATGCTTTTTCTAGGTCAACAAATGCACAGAAAACTTTCTTTCCTACTCTTAATCTTTCTTCTGTGATCTGTCTTAAGCTAAATATCTGCTCCATAATTAAATAAATTGCTGTATCTCAAAAATACCAAAGATAGAAGAAAAATTAAAATAGTATTATGTAGTGGAAACTATCTAACTGAATGATAGAATATTTATCGTGAAAAAAGTACCAATTATCATATTCCTGGATTCGTAAAAATGCTAAAACCATGCGAGGATAATTTTTTTCCAAAAATGGATTCTTCATGCTTTGTTTGCTTGATCCTCATCTCATCATCAGTTTTTCTTTGGAATAAACATTCTCTAGTGTATTATCTTAATCTGAATTAGTAAAAATTCAAGTAACTAAAATAGAACTAGGGATTTCAGCTGAAAAAATCAGCTTTCTTAAATTTTATTGATTGAAATGTAAATACATTTTAACAGTGTCACTTAAATTCAAAATCGTGATGTACGTTGTATTTTTTGTATCAAGGCCTAAAATATCTCAAACAGTCTTCAATATAATTAATGTAATTTAAAACACTTTGAATTCCTAAAATCTCAAGTAGGGGAAACCGCCCTACAGTGGATAATGCAACCTACAGTGGATAATCATGAATTGAGAACACAAGTAAAAGAAAAATAATTAATTTTAATTCTAATTTATGAACACGAATAGTGTCTTAACTATTAATTAAATTAAATTAATTATTTTATGTATATTAAAAGTTTTAATTAATGATTATCCACTGTAGGTTGCATTATCCACTGTAGGGAGGTTTCCCCTACATAAAAATATCTTATTTTCAATAAAATAGATACATTATAATCAAATAGTTGAATTTTTAAGCAGAAAGATTAATTTTTGATCAAGAAGATTAATTTTCCACCAAAATACATGAGTTTCCAATCAAATAGTTGAATTTTAAAATAAGAATGATACATTTTTAACAAAAAATTTAATATTCAAATCTTCAGCTTAGGAAATTAATTTACAAACAAAAATTATTAACAAAATAGTTGCATTTTCATAAAAAGAGATGCATTTTCAACCAAGAAAGGTCTTTCAGGCAAGAAAATAAAAAAAATGTAAACAAATTGTTGAATTTTCAAGCCAAGAAGATTAATTTTCTACCATTCAGTTTAATTCTCAACTCAAAAATATGGAACTTTCAACAAAAAAGTAAATTCTCAAATGAATAGCTGAATTTTTTTCCAAATCGCTGAAATTTCAAGTCAAAAAAGGTAAATTTTACACGAAGAATGTGATAGATGATATTTCAATCAAAACGATTTTAAGTTTGAATAAAAAGACGAATTCTCAACCAGAAAATTAATTTTTAACCAAAAAAGATGCATTTATAACAAAATGCATGCATTTTTAACTGAATAGTTGAACTTTCAACTACTAAAGATAAATTATTAAACAAGAA
>CAKNWW010347275.1:0-10379 GCA_932074435.1 Andricus kollari | reverse complement strand
CTGCTTTGGTAATTTTCGTGTCTGATATTTTATCCAAACATTAAAGCTCTCGGTAAAATAGTGCAATTCGCGTTTTGGCGATTCAGGATGACATAGCTTTTTGATCGGGCACTAGTCGGAATATTTCTTTTATAGAAATTACAAACTGAGTAAGAGACATGACATGATGCAAGACTTACTAACGGATGCTAGATGAGCAATTTTTTAAAAAGTATAATTTAAAAATTTATCAGGTCAATAAACAGCAATTGGCTTCTTTAAATTCTCTAAACGAACAGCATTACATTTTTCCAGTGTTTTAACATATTAAATAAAATTGTTATCGACCATGCAAAGTTCACAAGAAGACTTGTTGTACTGTTGATGATTTTCTCAAATTTCAGAGAATTTTCAGACTCTACACTTTCTAGTTTACCGCCATGTCTGGCGCCCTCTAGCCTTCACGTCTGGTGTTTGCGCTGATACATAAAAGTTTCAGTTTTTCACTTCGAACGAAATTGCACTCACACCGTCTCGTGATCTGAAAATAAAATCGCGATCCACAATAAAAACTAACCTAATTACATTTATCAGTCCTGGATATTAATTGAATCCTTTCTTTCTATTTAAACTCAAATCATCACTTGGTCTCAGCAATTGCTAGAAAGTTTGAGCAATGTTAAATAAAAATTACGAGTCTTCAAAGTCAAATCAAGTTACCAATTTCTCGTCTGAAGTAAGATTTTCAAACCGTTCAGTGATCGGAACTTAAGACGAAATCCGACCAGATTAGCTTGTCGATTTTAGCTTTTAAATCCATTAGAATACTTCCAGAGCATGACAAATTCTTTGAAATAACTTGGAATCGCATGCAATATTAATGCTGCTTATTTTTCACTTTCTAATTGAAACAAACTTAGAAGCAAAATTTTCTGTAATGTTGAAATTAAATGTTCAATTTAAAAAAAAAACGTTAAAGATTATACAAATAGCGACACCAGTTTTAATGGCATTCGTAACAATCTGTCTTCCTTGAAACAGACTCTTATCAAATGTAAATATCTCAGAAGAGCATATTTCAAGTTTTTAATCTAATAGATAACAATTATCGTATAGAATATATAAGATGATGATGCAGTATAGTATTCTTTAGTTAAATTTTTAATCAAATTCATAATTTAAACATTATTCCGTTATTCCTCTAATTTGAAGAGATGATTGTTGACATTCTTTTCGTATCCTTGACGGTTATCCTTAATTCTATTGGTGAATATAATAATATAATACATGTATAATTTTCATATTTTTTTTTAAGCTTTACGCGAATGAGATTCGAAAACAAAGAAGTATAACGAAAATCATCGTATCGCGCATAACATAGATCAAAAAGTAGAAACAAAAATATAATCGATGATTTAACTTACCCTATCTGTTGGGTAATGCGGCACGCTATATTAATTTTATTTTATCTATCCTCTATTTCTTGTTGCAGAATTAAGTTCCCAGTTCGAGTGTTTGCCGAATGGGGAGCCTATTCCTGGCGTTCCTCGTTCCAGATCTTCTTTTCTATTAGACCTATTTTCTCTGGAAAAAACTTCTCCTCTTGACAGATCATCTTCAGCCAGTTCTCCTCCACCTGTGCAGCCTCATCTTGGAGCCAGGTCCAGGTCTTCTCCACTTGCTCAGCCTTCTCTTCGTGCCAGATCCAGGTCTTCTTCTGCCATTCAACCTCTTTCTCTCGTTTTTGGACTTACTTCTAAAGATCTTAGATCTCTTCAACTCATTTCCCGCAAGAACCCAAAACGGATATTCGAACTTCGAAGATACACTTTCCCTCCCGATAAGCCAATTGTATTAAGAGCAAGGAACGCCCTTAAGCCTATGCCTACCGAAGAACAAATTGTATTGTCAGCGTCCAATGGTGACATTTTTTCAATATTAGACAAAATAAGCCGACACGCGGTTCTTCGTGGAATATACAAACCTATAGTTCCTTTAGGGTCAAAGCGTGCGAAAATAAATATGCATAGTGGCGAGGTTGAAGAATTGAGCCGAGAAGAGATCGCGGAATATCCATTATGTCATAATAGTAAATCATTTGCAAACAGCTTTAGATTAGTGCGTGTATGAATCATAGACCTTAACACTGTATCACGTTTAAATATAGACCTTGCAAAATAAAGGTCAAAACATTGATAATTGTAATTTTGTAATTTTCAATTCCCTTTTTAGAGTGGCCGTTGGACCACAAGTGGATTTCTTTTAGACCGGGAATGTTACAAATGTTCATAAGAAAAAATTTCTTGTCAAATTGCAATTTTTTCAATTATGACACATTCAGTTTACAATAGATAATTCTGAAATATTTTAATTCGAAAATTTTCGATTTTGTGGAAAATCACAAGCGTTTGAATAACAAACCCTTCATACGAAAAGTTTTAAGTTGATGAACAATAGTAGATTTTACAAGACGATTCGAAATTTGCTCAATGCTAACAAAACGCTTTTATGAAATTTAAAATCCTATTTAAATATCGCTTCAGTCTAAAAAACATTTATAACACATAAAATTAAAAAAAAATTTAAATGCAAAATATAATAATTTTGTACCGTTTAGCAATATTTGACTCTTTATTTAAAACAACTAATTTTATTTCAAGTTATCGAAACTAAACAGTTTAAAACTGAATTGTTTGAAACGGAAAGCTTTAAATAGTTAAAAATTTAGAGTCCTAAATATAAATTTCGGACTTTACAATATTTATTGTTTCATGTAAAAAATTGTTAACTTTTAAGTGAAAGTTTCGACTTTTGATATGAGAATAATTACTGAAGTATTATCAATTTGAAACGACTTTAGGTCGAAATAATTAGGTTATGTATTATCAATTTCTGCAGCTGGATTAGAACTGGTTAACTATTTATAACATAATATCAAAATTGAGTGCACTGAAAAACATGGTTAGTTAGGTCAACTATTCAGTTTGTAAGCCGAAATAACATTAAAGTGAATAGATGCATGTTTCACAATCTTCCATATTGTCTTTACTTCATGCCTTAGCTCGCTATGTTTATGGAACTTGGCTGTATATGTTTCCTTCAAATTTCGATTATGCGGACAAGCAATGATGATGATGCAGACTCTTCCGCCATTGTTCCCATGCAACAAGATGTCGGGTAGATTGGCTCGTATGTAATGCTCCACCTGAATAGTTGCATCCCAGTATAAAATGTAGTCTTTGTTTTCTGAAACCGGCTTGGAAAGTTATGTATAGAAAGGCATCCATTCTTTCAACAGTCATAGATTCAGAGCAACTTGTGGATGTACTCTCTCTCTCTCTAAGCAATTACGTGACAGCCGTCAATAATGTGCTCTACGGATTCATTGGTATCTCCACGCAATCGGCACCTATGAATCAAGTATTGATGAACCACGTACTAGTGACAATTTCTAGTGCTGAAACCCCTGTTCTGAATCGCTATCACAAATTCCGCCGTTTCCAGAAATATGACACCCTTTATCAGCCAAATTTAAAACGCCTCTCTGTCCACTTCATATTTTTTTAACGTTTTGGGGTGTTCGCCGTGGATAGCTTTTGCTTTTATTTCGTTTCTAACTCCACCATGATTTCTACCTTAATATTTAAGGCCTTCTTCGAGGACAAAGTCAAGAATAAAGTCTATAATACTACATGTAGCAGATATGAATTTCTTTGTGTTCTTTTAACAGCATCGGTAATGGCAGAAGCATAACACCCTTTGGAGGCTTTCCAATAGTTTCATAGTATTCATTAGTTCAGCCATTGGCAACCAAATCGTTGATGCATGTGCTATTCTGGATCTGATTATCATTCTATGTAACCAGTAAGTAATCCTGGGCTTCAAGTCCAAACTTTTACCTGTTGCGCATCTACAAGCCGGAGTAATGGACCACCATGGACTGCAATACCTCCTGAATCATCGCGTGGTCTCAGCAATTGCTAGAAAGTTAGAGCAATAATGATTACAACTTTTCTCTACTCTCCAGGCGAGACTCAAATCTCGAGTCAAATCAAGTTTCCGATTTCTCGCCTGGAGTAACATTTTTAAACCGTTCAATAGCAGGATTACCCGACTGGGTCTCGGCAGGAATTTAAGCCGAAATCCGACGATATTATCACAAACATTTTAGCCGGATCACGGCCAGTTTCCTCGGCCGGCGTCCGGGTAAAGCTGGGGCTATCCGGCCGGATTCCTGCTTCGATTTCTTCACAGATTGAATTTAAATCTTTGTTAATCTATATTTCTTCTGCTGAAGGAATAAGAAGCCAAAGTTTAAAAAAGTCAATGATGTGGGAGTCTGGTTTGAGCGAGTCCGGAATGGAATTCATCATGCACAGTTGTACTGTATATATGTAGATCAGATTTCGAAAATGATTAACTTCTTGTCCATGTAATTATTAAGATAAGTATCACTTCTAAAAGACAATATCGCATTCATTCCATAGTAAAGGCATTTTTATTCTGTGAAATGCATTTAATCTGATGAAATCCTTTAAAATCCGTTCAAACCCATGGAAATACTTCGAAAGCTTGGGAAATTCTTCGAAACAACTTGAAATCGCTTGCAATATTTGAATCAAATGTGATTTTTAAAATCCTATGACATGTTTTGAATACGGGTAGGAGTCATCCATTCATGACATGATGCTCTAATGGGGAAGGAAGGGATCAATTCAGAAGATTATTCTGTATGGATACAATGGTAAATAAAAGGATGGAGGGATACAAATAAAAAAAAAGTGTGATGTAATTTATGGACAACGCAGTAGTATCTGTTGACAATTCTATGGAAATCTACTAAAACTCGATGAAACTTTTGGTAATATATTTGAAATCTTCTACATTTTTGGAATCTTGAAATTAAGTACGATCAAAAGTCGTGTGAATAAGCCCTTACATTTAAAACATTAGACAAATCCAACGTATGAAAAAAAAAAATTGTCATTGCAATTTATTGAAGCAAGTAACTAGAAAACAGAATCCTAAAAAATTTGGTTGTTTGTTTATGTTATTAATTTAGTGTGGCGTGTTTCACGTTTCACTTATATCGCACAGGGCTAATCAATCCAGGAAATAGGCAAATTCTGTAATTCTTAGACGTTAGAATGCATCGGCTTCATACAGTCATTTTTGGTCGGAAAAGTTTCATTTTGAGATACAGCAAACTGATGCGAGTTTTTGCCAATTCGTGTAGCCGCTTCTGCTTTTTGGGAAGATGAATTCCAAGTTCGTCTTACATCACGTTGATTGTGTAGTTGGCCATCGATCGGCTTTATATCTCAAGTCAACGGCTAAGCATTTCAATCTGCGATGAGTACCCTTCATTTCCCTAAAAAACAATTCTTTTATTTTACTATGTATTTATGCTTTTGCACTTTACTTACTGCCCGAATTTTATATTTTTATATTTGAACTTCATCATAATTTATCGCTACCATTTGAATTTTAATTTTAGTGTGAGTTTATTTTACATTGAAAAGATCTACATTAGTACAACAATATCAAATATTTGACTCATTCATCCTTGATAATCCTCACACGCAATTTATATATTATAAGACAGATAGTAACATCAGTATCAACGGCATTCGTAACCACATTTTTTTACTTGAAACAGACTCTCATGGAAGGTAAATATCTCAGAACGGCATATTTTAAGACTATAATCTAAGAGATAACGATCATCGGATAGAATATAAATATAAGCTAATGAAGCAGTAGAGTATTTTCTAGTTACATTTTAAATCAAATTCCTAATTAAAGCATTACTCAGTTATTTTCCTAATTTGAAAAGATGAGGATTGTTCACGCTCTGTTCTCAGCCTTCATTGTTATTCTCAATTCTATTGGTGAATATAATAATATAATATATGCATAATCTTGATACATTTTTTCAAGCTTTACGCAATGCAATATTTTTGTTATGCGCATCAAAATTTAGAAGTGCACTGACGGTACCAGCTAAAAAATAACTTTCACACAGTACATGTGGGTAGCTTATAATTAATATCAAGTATATCATTAAGCTATTTCCCTTTCAACGAGCCTCTAGGGGTAAGCGTGACACTACCCGATTCGGGTACTGTTTTTTGGGTGGATAGTTTCTTGTAGTAAAAATAACTACAAGTGTGGGCTCACCACACCCACGACCGCCAACAGCAACGCAGTAGTACCATACGGTCACCCATCCAATTACTAGCCGCGCCCAACACTGCTTAACTTCAGTGATCTAACGGGAACTGGTGCTTCCAGCGTGGTTGATTTTAGTTAATTTTTATATGAACATATTATATTAAGTCATAATATCAGAATATAAGAAAAATATACAAAAGTTATCTGTACGTGAAAAGGATGCTAGATAGAAAATAAAAAATAAGTGTTAGATAGACAAAATTGACCGCATAAGATATTGATTGGTTTCCTATGAAGATATTTAAAGGATACGATATTTTCTAGCATGAACCCATTAACGACCAAGAACTACAATTTTTCAACTTGTGTTCAAGCCTCATTCTCATGACTAAAAAAGAGAAATTTATAAACGAAAACCATGTTTCCTTGTAGTTTTGGGTATGCTCTTCAAGAATTCGTGGTCGGAATTGAGTTTGGTTTAGTAGAAAATCCAATATGGCGCCAAATTTGGAGAAAAGTACCAAAAAATCGGAACATTTCTTTTCATTTTTTTTTGAGCTGAAAGAGTATTGAAACTTGATCCTAACTATGATCAACGGTGATCGGAATAGTTGAAGTGCAAGAAAAAACTTGCACTCATAGCTCCCCAGGAAACGCCGGTTCGTATGTATCGGATCTTCATTCGTTTCATGCACTATATTCAGATCGAGTTGTAAAAGACACTATTAACATTCCATTGTGAATTGATTAGAGGAGTTTTAATACCAAGTTCCATTTTTAATTTCAAAAATTCGATGTCAAGTTCATAATCAGCGACTCCGAAAACCCTCGAATACAGAGCTGGGCGAAAATCGTAGAGTTTTCAAAAGTTTATGTCCGCTATATTGTATGCGCCGTTTTGTGAAGAGTATGGATCCGCCATTTTGCGAAAAGTATGTCCATTCGAGATTCTCAATTTAACTATTCCCATCACCGTTGATCATAGTTAGGATCGAGTCCCAATACTCTTTTGGCTAAAAAAATAATTTCCGATTTTTTGGTACTTTTCTCCAAATTTGGCACCATATTGGATGTCCTACTGGACCGAACTCCATTCTGACCACGGATTCTTAAAGAGCATACCCAAAACTACAAGGAAACGTGGCTTTCGTTTGGAAATTTCTCTTTTTAAGTTATGAGAATGAGGCTTGAATATAAGTTAAAAAATTGTAGTTCTTGGTCGTTAAAGGGTTAATTGGTACAAGCTCGAAAGTTAAACTAACAGAACATTGAATAATGGTAGAAATAAGTTTTTTTTGTTCATTCGAGTAGGATTTTCATTACTAGTTCAAGTAGTACACTAATTATATTGAAAGTTTTAATTGAATTGTTACAAAAGGGAATATAACGATATCCATGGTTACACAGATGGGTTTCTTCACAAGAAATGCATCTGTGCATTTTTTTCAGATTGTTCCTAACATCGACCTCTTGAATTTATGAGACCTTAAGCTTTCAAATACTTTTTATTAGACAATTCAGAGATTTTTTTATGCGAGTTTCAATCAAAAAAAGTGAGTGCCTCGAAAAGAGGCCACGACTTCAATAGTAATCTGTCAGCGTGGCGACATTTGGAACTAATAATTTGCCAGCAGCTGACACCGTTCGGTAAAGATCTATCTAACGTAGTAATTTGAAAGTATCAAATTCAAAATCTAAGTTTTGGGCGATACCAACGAAATTTAACTTGCATCAATAAGTTGAAAAATAGTATCACTGCATTAGAATGGAACTGTCAGCGCAAGGTTTAGAATTTTTCGAGGTGCGTTTGAAGAAACCTAGAAAATATCTGAACTTTGGAGATTAAATTTCTGTAGCAATCTTGGTATAAGAAATTAAGTTCAAAATTTATAAATTAAAATCTTACTTCTATGAATTAGGCTCTGAATTTACATAAAAAATGTTTTGGAAATTTCAAATACCACTGCTTTTTCTGAAAATCACGTCTAATTTTAAACATAAAAATAATATGATTACAAATACCTCAAGTTTGTCACGCCAATCGCAAAATATGTCATATTTTGTGAGTATCTCGTAAAGCATACAAGATGTGTAAAAACACATGGAACTTCTAGATTCAGCATCCAGACATTACTCTAGATATATAAATATATGTATGAATAAACAAGTCGTCGCAAATAAGTATATGCATGTAAATAAATAAGACAATAATTCCTAATGAAGACTTAATTATGAAGACTTAATAACAGCTAAGCCTTCCTGAACTGTCTTTCATATTTGGGAATATTTAGGACTAAACCGCTACTATTTCAATGATAAAAAGAACCCACATTACTCAGGCAATCCCGAAGGAGAAAATCAAATATAAATTTTGCCTCAGATATTTGTGAGATTTTCTTTCGGCAGGTATATGACAGATTACATAACCTTAGGTTCTTTTTATGTCTTACACAATTAGACAGAAATATGTCGAAAATTACGTTGATTAAATAATAAAGTAGGACCCGAACGACGCAGGAAACACCTAGGGAAGAAATCAATTAAATAGCGTTTTTCCCTGACATATTTCGAAGATTTCCTTTCGGCAGGGATATAAAAGATCATATAACCTTAAGTTCCTTTTGTTTCATACAAAATTCGATGAAAAAGCTCCGAGATAACAACTATGACAAAAATTACGTTGACAATAACAACAACATTCTCTATATATGATATACCAACATACGACTGTGTAATTAAGAAAATGTAATCCTCTATTTCTTGTTGCAGAATTAAGTTCGCAGTTCGAGTGTTTGCCGAATGGAGAGCCTATTCCTGGTGTTTCTCGTTCCAGATCTTCTTTTCTATTTGACCTACTTTCTCTAGAAAAAGTTCCTATTTCTGCCAGATCTTCCTTAGCCAGCTCACCTCCACCTGTCGAGCCTATCCTTAGTGCCAGGTCCAGATCTCCGCCCGTTGTCGATCGTTCACTTCGTGCCAGGCCCAGGCCTCCTCCTTCCATTCACCATTTTACTCAAGTTCTTGGATTTGCACCTGAAGATCTCAAATCTATTCGACTCATTTCTTGCAAGAACCCCAGACGGATATTCGAACTTCGAAGGTACGCTTTCCCTCCCGATCAGCAAATTGTATTAAGAACGAGGAACGTCCCTAAACCTATGCCCACCGAAGAACAAATTGTATTATCAACGTCCAATGGTGACATTGTTGCAATATTAGGCAAACTAGGCAGACACATGTTTTTTCGTGGAATATATAAACCTATGGTCGCTTTAAGGGCCAAGCGGGTAAAAATAAACATGCACAGCGGCGCGGTTGAAGAATTGACACCAGAAGAAATAGCAGAATGTCCATTAGGCCATGATAAATCAATCGCAGATAGGTTTAGATTAGTACGTGTGTGAATCATAAATCCTTACACCGTAATTCACGTTTATGTATTTACCTTCTAAAATAAAGGTCAAAATATTGCTGATTAGAATTTTTTACTTCAACATAGCGTAAAGCTGTTTTCCTTAAAGCTCGTTGAGCTCTAGCGAATAAATTGTGGCCCCCCCCCCCTCCCCCGTCCCCCGTGTTTAAAATGCGATATTTTCGATGTTATGTTAAATTATGTTCTATTAGATGAACGGGTTATTAGTTTCTGCAGCTTGGATTAGGACTGGTTATTCATGTATTGCAAAATAAAGTACAAAAGAGTGTGCCAATTTTGGGTTTAACGTGTCCATCTTAGAAAAGCATATTACCCCATGTTTTTGGTACACTGATTTCAAATATGTTCTTAGTTTTGCGCTTAATTGAGCGGTTTTAGAGATAAAGATGAAAAATTGTAATAAATTAACAACAGGCTATATCGCGCAAGCCCCTGCACAATATCAAGAAATAATAAAACCACCCGCTGAAAATCTATCGCTGGTACCAGTTTTGCAAGATTATTCTGATGAAGGCGAACAATAAAAAATATGAGGTGTTGACTAAAGAATCTATAATTTGTAGTCCATCGATTTGCGACAAAAGCTAGTTACCCTTACATGGCAATCGCTTTCAGAAAGAAGGCTGGTGGGGAGACATTCAGCTTTGGCGAAAGGAAGGGAAAAGGGGGAAACAGATGAATGGTTCAAGGTCCAGCAGCTATTATAACCGAACACAAAGAATTATTTCATGTGAAAAATATTCGTGGCCCTAAAGAGGGACGATTGTTTAATCAGAAACAAAAAAAGATATGC
>CAKNWW010347274.1:0-11613 GCA_932074435.1 Andricus kollari | reverse complement strand
TTTTTTTTATAGGAAGAATTTGTCAAACATACAATAGCTGAGAATCGCGAGAGTTAAAAACTTTTCTTGTGATAAATTTTTAATAAATAACGCTGTTTCAAAAAGACCTATTCCACCTATGCTTAATGGAGAGAAGATCAAATTGGCAAAAGAAACCAGACAGATAACGAGTTGCGAATGTTACATTTTTATAACAGCTCCACTAACTAGCCATTGAAAAGTAAAAAAAAGGTTAACGTCTTGTTCGACAATCTTTCACGAAAATTGATGTAAATAAGAGCCTTGAAGATACTGTGCAAAATGAGTCTTCGAAAATAAATAAAAATAAAGAGAGAAACTCCCTACAAATTTGTAGCCGTTGTTTTCAAAAAATAGAGAAAGGTGTTCAATTTAGTGGAAAAATTGCCGGATAAACAGCAAAATCAAATCATAACTATACTTATAAGAACAAAAATTACGACTAGTATCAATGATGATATTGAGGATGGTGATGAGCTTGTTTTGAATCATACAGCAGGTAAGAAGACTCGAATATCTGTTAATCAAAAAAAAAACTGAAATAATCTTCTCCGCTGAAAGTTTAAACTACTTTTAAGCAACAACATCATCAACGAATTATATGAAAAAGATGGTAAATTTTATTCGCACTTCGGCGGGAAGAAAATCAGTGCCATCGAATTACAACCAACATATGCAAGAGAAACAAAAGATGATGGAAACTATTTACAAAGAAGATCTTTATCAATTCGAGACAAAAGAAGGAATTAAAGAAAGACCAGTCGTTTATGCTAACGCAAGCGAACTTCTTGACTTCATTTTTAAGCAGCGGAATATAAAGCAAATCCGGGAAGCTAAAATAAAACTGATGGCAGACGGTGGCTAAAACTTTTTCAAAATTTCGATCTTCATTTTTATCTCAAGAAGAATAAAAAAATGATTCCGATAAGTATAGAAGCAAGAACATTTCCTTTTATTCTTCTAGCGGATATATTGGAAATAAACGCAAACTAAACAGTGTCTATAGATTGATTATTTTATGCATCGTTCCAGAAATTGAGGAGACTTATGACAATCATAAACACTTTAGTTGATTTAAATAAACTAAACGAAATACATTTTAAATTTTCATCAGATTTTAAGCTTCTTTTGACTTTTAATGGTCAGCAGACGGCAACTGCTAATTACCCTTGCCCTTATTGTTTTATGACGTTGAGTGAATTAGAGGATTCCAATCAAATTACGGAAAAAAGTAATTTAGAAATAATTATGTCAAAACATTAATTTAAAAATGTACAAACACTTGAAAGAAGATTATTTACAATTCAAACTATTAGGTAGTGACAAGAAAAAAGCTAGAGAATGTCATCGTATAATTAACTTTCCTTTATTCGTTGAAGAAAATAATTATGAATATGATAATATATACATAATAGAAAAAAGTTTTTCTCCAGAACTTTACCTCCTTCAAGGATTTGTTAATCATCTCTTTTGGAATGGAATCGTCAAAATAGTAGGCCGTGAAAAAGCTTTGCTGCGGCCTTCAAAGCTGAGTATAGTTCATAAAAGCTATGAAGGCGATGTCTTTGAAGGCAATCAATGTCGGAGACTTTTAAGAGAAGCGGATAAATTACAAGGTCCTGAAATTTATTAAACTGTTGGGCCATACCGATTGCAGCCTTAAATTGCTTCATTTAAAGCAATGGACACAATTGTAGAATCATGCTTCTCTACAAAGCAAGCGGATCTCCATGATTTTTATACAAGCATCAGTAAACTCCGCAATGCTCTAAAAAGCACAGCTGTTTCTCAAACCGTCAAAATCCATGTTATTGTCACGTCGATATCTTCTTATGAGAAGACCAGAAAGGCACGGTTACTATGACGAGCGTTTCTCGTATCTACCAAGGGGGTCAGAATCATGCTAGTCATAAAATCTAATTGCAATGAGGGTAGAAGGTATAGCAACACTTGGATCTCCAAGGAGATTCCTCCTACCACGCTGTATAAAAACTCTGGAACAGGTGAACAACATTCAGTATTTTCGTCAGTTATTCGTCAGTATTTCACTCGTATTTTTTAGCAGTCCTTCGGTATCAGTGTTCAACCCTTCGGTTCGGTTCTGCTCAACCAGTGGTTTCAATTCTTTCGGGATCGTACTCTGCCAGTGTCTTCTAAAATACCAGTTCATCGTGACAATCTTCATTTGGGATTTACTTCTACCCTAATCGAACTCAGCACGGGCGAAGCCATCAATTATCTGGATCACCGGATACACTGAGGGTCAAGCGTCTATACTAAAACTAAACTCCCTCCTCTACTGCAGATCAGGAACCAGCCCTAAGAGAATCTACATACATGAACAAACCTAAACTCGGTAAGTCCTAATTAACATTAACCTCTGTCATCTTCCCTCTTTTATGTGTCAAAACTCTTATAAATCCGTTCTTTCCAGTCGGACAGTCGGAGATAAAGAACATTCCTTTTCAAAATCAATTGAAGTATCCATCTTGGAAACCCTGCGCATATTTTCTTCTTCACAAATTAACCTATGTATTTAATCTAAATAAACTGATTTGATTGTAAATTATGTGTATTCAATTCATTTGACTTGTGTGCTCGTCCCAAATTGTGGTCTTATCCGATTGCAATTAAATCGAGCAACTTTGGGAATTTAAGTGTATGTATATGTTGTCAAGCCGTCACATTATTCTAGATCATTTAAAACAAGCCGTCATGCTCTTAAATAACGATGGCTTAGGACTGTGGTCTCAGCAGGCTGGGGAATCGATTCACAGAGAATTCCTTAAATTTAGAGATTCTTCAATTCAAAATTGAACTGTTAATGACGTTGTCCAGATTTGCAAATCTTAATCTGACATTAAAAAGAAAAAAATTCAAAGTTGTATCAGATCAATAAACTTTCAATGTCAATTCCTTTTCATTAAATTGAAAATATTGGCATTTTTCCAAATCATACCTAAACTAAAGACTAGTCAGATCCCTTCAAACTCCTGAGATTAAATATTTTTCATCAACCTAGGATTTAACTTATTTTTGTTTTAATTAATTGAGTACATTAAAAATCAATTAATAGGTATATGAGGATGACATAAATTTACCGTATTTAAAAAATCCTCGAATTGAAAATTACCAATCAAATGAGGTATTAAAAATGATTTTAAACGAACATTAATCATTCGAAATTGTAATGGAAATATCCGAGGTAGATATAAAAATTCTATTTTGGATTTCTGATGGAAATTTTTGAAACAATTCATCCAATAGCTTGAGGATGTTCGAAAAACAAAACTATAAAGTATAATTAAAGTTTAATAATTCAAAAATTTCTAAAAATCCTAATAAATTACTCACAAATGTTCAGTTGGATTTATAGAGGCAAAAATACTTTTTTTATAAATACCTTAAAATTACATAAGACACCTTTTGAAAAATAAATTTTTGCTAAAATCACAACTAACTTTTGTGTAACTTTATTTGGGTAATTTGACTTTCAATTGGAACTGTAGAGAAATTTTTTTTTCTTCAAATATCTGCTTAATTGCAACTAAAAAGAATCTCTTTTGAATGTGAAAATTATCGTTAGCTAGACCAACGTCACAAATTGATAAGTATTTTTAAAAATGGGACCTTTTATATGATGGAGGGAATATGCAATTTCTTTTTCAATATTGTATTTTAACTGACTTTGTCTAATTGGATTCTATTTTATGTTTCTTAAATTGATAAAATTACATTTTTTATTTCAAATTGTTTTCAAAAAATGAAAATTTCGCCCAATCACGAACACCAGTTTATCGACAACAATAGTTTCGATGGTTTCGAGATATTATTGGAAAATGGCGCCATGCATTTTTTAACAATTGGACAATTAGCAAAAGCGTGCTACGCGCGCATGCATGTTTTTCGAAATCTCGAAAGAGGTGTTTAATTTTGTGGAGTAGCAATAAGCAGTTTTTAAAATCAAAAACATGAATAAAAAATTTGAAATTAGGAAAACTTTAGCAATTAACAGATACTTGGATTTTTTGTTCAATTTCTTAAACAAAAAACATTAAATTTTGTATAGATAACATAAATTAAATTTCAACTAAAAATGCTTTTATTTTAAATAAAAGATAGTTGAATTAATGAGGAAAAAGATAATTTTTTTAACAAAACAGCTGAATTCTCAAAAAACAAAAAAACATCATATTTACTAGTTGGATTTTAAACCGAAAAAATCAAGTTTTTTCAAAAAGAAGACGAATTTTCTACAAATCAATTCCATTTTTTAACACGAAAATATGAATTTTTAACGAAATGGGTGAATTTTTACCAAAACATACGAATTTTCTACTCAATGGTGACATTGTTAAACAAAGAGATGAATTTTTCACTAAAATGATGAATATTTGATTTAAAAAAATGCATTTTTTTTACAGTTGCATTTTTAACTTTAAAGCACGAATTTTCAACAAAATAGTGGAATTGTCAACAAAGACAGATAAATTTTTAAACCAGAAAGGCGAATTTTTAACCAAATAGTTTAATTTTTAACCAAAACAAAGTTCTTCAGCCAAGAAAGAAAAGAAAAATCACCCAAATTATAATTTGAAGGGATAAATGATTTGTTCATTTGTTTTTAAGGTTATAGAAATTTTTTTTTTGTAAGATTCTTGAGGAAATTAAAACAGATTTTTAAACATTTCAGATATGTCGAAAAATTTTACTTTTTTTATTTTACAGAATTTTGCAAAATTTTAGGGAAAATTCGAGTCAGCCTAAAAGATACTTATGACTTATAGAAGTTTTGAAAATAAATATCTTCTAAACTTACTCGAAGTTTCCTAAAATTGTGAAAAATCTTTGAAAATTAATAAAAATTGCGCTTAATTATCCCAATTTTTGCCACATTTGTAGCAATATTTTGAAATGTTTTATAACATTTTGAAATTTTCTTGAAAAATTAATTTATCAAAATAACAAAAAATTTTCCCAGGAATGTCTAGAAAAGTTTTTTATTTTATTGTAGCCTTTCAAACTTCTTAAATAGCTTCGAAACCTTTTTTTGAAATCCTCAAAAATTTACATTTTGTTTCAAATTTTTGTAAAGGTATAGGATTTTGCCAAATTTTAGGAAAAATTCGAGACGGTTTAAGAGATTTTTAGGACTTTTGGAAAAAATATATACCTTAAATATTTCAGATTTTTTTCGACATTTTTCGAAATCTTCCAAAATTTATATTGCGTTTAAAATTGTTAGAAATCATTTCGAATATCAAATTATTGTTGAAACATTTTTAAAACGTTTCAATCTTCTAAATACCTTTTAAAGTTATAAACATTTTTGCAAAAATATTCTTAAAATTCTGAAAAATTAACAAATTGCTTTACAATCTTCCAGATTCTGTTTTTTACTATCGTGAAACTTTTCAAAATGCATAAAAGTTTCAAAAATTTCATTCCAAAATATTCAAAAATGTACATTCTTTATCTCCTTAAAAATCCTTTTAAGTTTTAAATTAATTTAGAATCTTTTTGAAACTTCTAAATATGTTTTAAACTCACCACGAATTTTTTTATAACACTTTGTAATCTTGCTTATCGAAAAATTTGGCTTTAAAATCATGTATATTCTTTTTCGAAATTTCAAGAAATAATTAAAAATATTTTGAAATGTTTGTAAATTTTCTTTTAAAATTTATTTTTCAAAATAATAAATCAGTATTTTTGGTTAATCTCTTTTATAATCTTTAATATTATTATTTAAAAAAATTTAGTTACAATTTTTAATTAGCAGTTACAATTAAGGAATCTTTTGGTACATCGTATTTGAAAATTCCAGACCTTGGAAGAGCAAAGTCTTACTTTGCGAGTAAAGGAAGTTTTATGCTGTTATGTATGACAGAAAATTACATAAATTTTTTTGTAATTTAAGATAAATTTACTAAAATTCAGTAGTTTTTGAAATATTTCGGAAAATTTGGAATATGTCAGTTACAAATTTCGTAAGTTTAAGATACAGTTAGGTAAAGTATCAAAACATCCATGCAATTTTCAATTACTTTTGCAATGTAAGAACTTCGTAAATTTCAGAATATTTCTAACAGTGATATTATTAGTATAATAATGATAGCAATTATTGATGTTTTTTTAAAGTGTATGAAATGAAAAAAACTATTAAACAATGAATAAGGCATCCATGATTAATTTATGATTAAAAACAAGTTGTTGAATTTTTCCTATACAAATTTGTTTAATTTGCAAAATCGAATTTCACTCAATTACTTTTTCTTTCATTTTCATTCCGAAAACGAATTATGTATAGCGCCCACAATTGTCTGATTTGTGCCTTAAAAAATGGATGTTAACTAAATTACAAAGAAGTTTATGTGAGCACGTTTCTTTATTTTTTTGTTTATTTGGCAATTTTTATTTACTAAATTGATATTGAGGAAGATTCGTAATCATTATTAGTGAATAACTAGTAAATACAGTAGACCTCATTGATTATGTTCAAGAGTTTGTGAATAGATTCCTTTTATAATTTTAAAACATGTGCTCAGACAGTTAAGAACAGAACAGTTGCTTCTATGAAAATTGTAGTTAAAAAAATTCCGCGAAATTCAAAAGAATAAATTCAAAACAGCCACTAAAAATCATATTCATGCAGAATACAACTAATCAGGTTTTCGACAATAATGTATGCCAGAGCTCATGAACACGATTTTTTAGAAGGGAAAGGACAATAGAAAAGTTTCGATTTTCAGAATAGTAATTATTTTATAAATAATGTATGTATCATATTTTCAGAAGCTGGAAAGTTGAAACAATTTTCAGAAGACTACATTTACTTCATAAAATCATTAATCTGTGAGTCATACTTTGTAAGATTACGAAGGAAAAAAGTAAATTACCTTTTATTAACCAAAAATCTTTTCTCCACGTATAAACCACATCAGCATTATTATTAGGTAAATATTCTAAAATGTAAAGAAGCAAAGCAGTTGTCGTGAAACACGTGTTCATATTTACATCCACTACCAATACTTGTAAAACTTCTGATAAATAACATTTTTTCCAATTACGCAAACTTTATTTTAATCCACTCGTCTACAACGTGAAATAAGATAAACATTTTCATATATAATCACACAAATTGTCAAAAAATAATTGAACGAATAATTGAAATTATTAAATAATAATTTTCACGCTTTAACTTTATTCGAAAAGAATTTTTATATTTATTCATCATATTTAAGCAATAAGGTTTAAAATCATCCTGAGAAGCTGGACGACTATGCCACGATCGTTTTTAAATCATTTGAACAGAGCAATTTATATAAACATTGCAAAAATTATGATTTTAAGAATGAAAGTTATTTTTTAAGTAAAGCGCGTATGTATGTGTGAATGTATGTATATTAGGCCGGTCCAAAAGTACATAGGAAAATTTTTTTTCTCGAATTTTTAAGCATATCGCCCGGAAATTTGTTCGAATCCACACAAAAATAAATCCATTTTTTTAAAGTGAGAAGTAAGAAATTTTTTTTCGGATACGACCCTCCTAAATCTGTTTGATAGGGTCAGAAAATAACCCATAAGTGAAAAAATGGGTTTCGCGAGGTTCTGGCGCTAAATATGATTTTCTGAGGTTTTTTAAATGCAAATTATTTCTAGTACATAAAATAGTAGTTAAATCTTGAACAAAAAATTTTTATTTCAATTTATGTTACTGATATCTGGATCGGTCTTGTTTACAAATATAAATTGCTCATCATCGTTTAACCAAAAATACGTCATAATCGTATTTCTTAACACAATTTAGTACAGGTATGAAAGTCAAACGAATTCAATAGCTCTAGCTTATATACATGTTGCGTAATTTTTCAAACTTCGGGATAAATTTGTTAAAAAATATTATTATGTTACATGTAAGAAAAATACATTACATAATAATTTGGCAAAATTTGAGTTTAGGCACTCTTGTAAACTAAATTAAACCTTATATCGATTTTTCTCAAGGTTAAATGATAAAATGGTCGTCATTAACAAATAAAATTATTTCCGCTAAGTAAGAAAAAAAATTATATTAGGGCGAGTCGAAAATAACTATTTTTTTAAATCCATATGATACCTTTTGGAAAATGAAACACTTCACTCTTTAAGATTCTTTTTGGTCAAGATTAAAGCCTATCATAACGGTCATTAAATTAATTGACAGGTGCATTCAGGATATTTTGGAATAATACAATTATTATTTAAAAATGCCAAAAGAATTTGTGTGGTATTTGTTGTATTTCCAAGGAGAGGTATGTTTACAAATTTTTCTTTTTCTATATTTATAAAATGAAAAGAAGGAAGCAGAATCTCATTCATAAGTGGGAAATATTATAACCTTAAAAGTCTTCAGTCAAGTATAATGAACGTTTAACTATAATTTTTCATCTTCAATCAAAAAAATAAATTTGTAACCAAATAGTTGAATTTTCAACTAAAAAGGTTATATTGTTACCAAATAAAAGATAAATTTTCAACAAAACAAAGAATGGCTTAATTTTAAGTTAGAGAAATAAGTTTTTAACCAATATTAATATACATTTTCAAACAAGACAAAAAAAACATCGACGAAAAATTGAATAGTTAAGTTTTTAGTTGAAAAAATTAATGTTCAATCAAAAAGAAACTAATTTTCAGCCAAAAGAATGAATTTTTAACCAAAAAAGAATAATTTTTAACAAAATATATGAATTTTCAAATAATTATTTTAATTTTTAATGGAGTTTTCAACAAAAACGGTTATATTGCTACAAACCAAAATTTCAACAAAATGGATGAATTTTCAACTAAAAAAGATAAATTTTTGACAAAAATAGAATACTTTAATTTTGTGTTAAAGAAATAATTTTCAAATAAACTAAAATCAATTTTTTTTTAAATAGTTTCATTTTTAAACAAACAGATGAATTTTCAACCAAAGAGATTAAATGTTTATAAAAAAATTTTTTTAAGAAAAATGGAATAGTTAAATTCTTAGTTTTCAAACATATATTTTAAATTTTAATGAATTTTTTAAACAAAAATATTAATTTTCTACCAAAAAGACCAATTTTTAATAAAATAGATGAGTTTTCAATTGAAAAATAATTGAATAATAAATGAATAATTGAAAATAAATATATAACCAAACATGGAATAGTTAAATTTTCAGTTAAAAAAATAATTAAAAAAAATGTTTAAGAAATAGTTGAATTTTAAAAAGAATAGAGTTTTTAACTACAGTGATGAATTATCAACACAAAAAAAGAATTTTTAACAAAGTAGTTCCACTTCGTAGATTTTTCTATAAGGAAAGGATAATTAGTACGCGCGTAGCGCGCACAATATTTTAGTTCTTTAAAATTTACATTTGTGAAAGAAGGTATCATTTATTTACAAAAAGTAAAATCACATAATTTATTTATTTTCCACCTTGAAGGACCCTAAAGCCTGAATTTGCTTAAATTTAAACGCAAAATAAATAAATAAAGGTTGAACTTTTGTAAATTGTGCAATTCAATGACCTGACAAAATATGTAAATCCGCGCTAAGATTTTCAATACTCTAAATTGAAGAATGAATCAACGAATTTATAGATTTCCAAAATAATATCGTTTTAAGCAATTTTGAGTTAGGAACATTGACAATTTAAAGATTACATTTTTTTAAACTGAAAAATTTTTAAATTAGAAGTAAAATTATTTTAATTGTAGGTCCTTACGAATTTATAATTGTTCAATTGTTATTTATAAATCAAAAATTGTTTTGAAATCTATTTTAAATATTATCTTAAAATTATTATTATTATTAAAATAAAAAAAACATTTAAAACTTTTCCAGCAATCTTAAGAAAATTTTTGTATTATATTGGAACCTCTCAAAATCCTTGAACAGCTTCAAAACTTTATATCAAAATCTAAATTTTGTTTTGAAATTTTCGGAATGTTTTCAAGTTTTTAAATCCTGGAAAATTAAAAAAATCACTTAAAATGTTCCAAATTATTTTTTGATCATTTTTGATGTCTTTTTAAATCTTTTTTAATATTCTGTTGAAATTAATTTTTCAAAATAAAAAGTAATTTTATGTTTTTCCAGGAGTCGTAAGAACATTTTTTTTACTATCGATAACCTTTACTCCCTTTAATTTATACTTCCATGCATAAATCACATGAAAGTTGTAAATATAACCTAATCTAATCAGAAAGTTATAATACTGACAAAATTGGGTGTGAAATTCTAAGAATTATTAGACTAAAAATATCAGTAAGTTTTAATGTAAATTACAGGAATCTAATATGTAAATTACCTCGGACAGTGTAAAATCACATGCACATAACCTGCTGCTTTCTCCATGCCTCATGTAAAAATAACAATCACAAATTGTGATATTTCATTTTTATGTGATTTTACAGAATAGGTGGTATTTTGTAAACAATTTTTCGGAGTAGAATTTAAAAATTTTCTTGGTTTGGGGAAGATAAATACGAAGCTTTGTACCTAAAATACAAACATCATTATTTTCCACTAAGGATTCGTCATGTGGTCATGAGTCCCCCGTAGGAGCCTCGAGTGCAAGAGTCCCCCGTACGAGCCTCAAGTGCAAAGAGATCGCTGCCTCATTTTCGAGTCTTCTCAAAATCAGCTTCGACCCCCAAGGTTAGGCTTTCGAAAGAGCCCATTAATCGATTTATCGGTCTTTTTGGTAGAAAATTTATGTGTTTGCTTGAAAATTTCACTATTGTGGCAATTTTAAATTATAGATAGCTGTTAAGTTTTATTTCAACAGAAGGATTTGTAAAGGATGGGTGATTCAGGGCCGAGCATCTGTTAACCAGATTTGGTGTTGGGCTTTCCAGGGCTTTTAGGGTTGGGAAAAACCAACATTTTAAGAAGCGGCTGTCGTAGCCAAGCACGATTCACCTTTCCCTAGGACCTAGACTCTAGAGTAGGGGTGTGACAATTAGTTGAGTGTGAAAGAGAACATCTCGGTACCTGAGGGTCCGAGGGGGGCGAGAAGCGCAAGCAGCTTCACTTTAATTTGACGCATTATTCTGTGATTCTTATTATTATTAAATATACGCTACTTGTAAATATAAACTCTGTGTTTTCATAAAATCAATTGTAATATCCCCAATATAAATAGTCTAACAATTGCAGCGGTGGGATTCGAGACAAATGTTTGGCGTCGGTTCGGTTTCGGAGTACGCGGTCGGGATTTTGAAGTCGATATCACGAGACTAGGAAGCCGTGTTCTCTTGTTCCGTTTTGTGCTGTTGCGTGAGTTGTGTTTTCTGTGTTGTTGTTGCGACTGATGGGACCAGGGCGCGGGCTAAATCGTCGACGGTTTTTGTGACGAGTGCGGCAACATGGTCAGCGATGACGAGCAGCGACAGGAAGACAGGGAAAGGTGGTCCCGGGATGTCTCAGAAGTGATTCCTGAATTTGATCCAGTCAGGAAGGACATTAGTATGGTTGACTGGATCGATAAAGTAGAGGAATGTGGGGCAAGATATGGCTGGGATGACCTGGCGATCAGGCATTATGCACTGGCGAAATTGGTCGGTGTGGCTCGTA
>CAKNWW010347270.1:0-14100 GCA_932074435.1 Andricus kollari | reverse complement strand
GAACTACTGGGCCGATCTGAAAACTGTAAAATAGAAAGTTTTACAGGATTCAGTTGCCTTCGATTTCAGTGCTGAATTAGGGAAATCAATCAGTTAGTTTAGTGGGCCAAAATGTATACAAATATCGTATTAAGATTTGGTGAGCAGAAAAAATTTTTAATTTTGTAAACTAGTGTAATGGAACCTCTCCCAAGTAAGAGGGACAATGCTTGGATTCAGCCTAAGAAGTATTATCCTGAATGTCAATTTTGAAAATGGTTCGAATTTTAATTTTAGAGACCGATGATTGTAAACAATTTGAAGGTGCATCTTTTTTTCTTGCAAATATTTGTAGGTAAAACGTAAAAAGACTAAAAGGACATGCACCAAATAGAAATTAAACCCTTTGCACACCCTCCTGATACCAAACCGGACCTACAGTTAAAGGTCTAAAATTGAGCGCAAATTTTATCTCGGGTAACGCTAACAACAACTAGTTACTTTTTTCTTGATGTAGCAGTCACGATAACTAGTCAATTTTGAAAAGTATGGTACCTATCAGTGCTACGATGTTTGATATATACAAAAAACGTAAATAAGTTAACACTCATTATAATATGAAATACAAGCAAGGAAAATTATTCAATGGTCTAGATTATGAGGCTTAAGTGCTTTATTTTACATATTATTAAAGGTATTACAATTATTTTCAACATATATTATAGTATTGCATCTAGAAAATAGTGCTAGATCGGAATGATGGGCTTGAAGAAATACTTATAATAATATCATAAAATAAAAGTTTAAAATCTTGAAAACATTTTGTATTGAGATTTTTTTTCGAGTAAATATAATTTAGTTAAGGCACATCATGACTTGCAAGGGCATTCTCCTACGCAAGCTATTGGAGGCCCTGAAATAATTATAACAATAGATTATTATCTGTGGCAATTGTGAAGAAAACGAAATCAAAGTTTTTTAAAAACTATCTTATGAATATGAATGATGAATTCTTGAATAATTTTTATCTTTACATTTATACATATGCTGTAAACATGCATACCCTTATCTGTATACATGTAGGTAATTGCTCATTTAAAAATTAATAAGCTTTTTAACATTATTCTAAATGAATCAACATATTTTCTGCACAACTTACGATCATTATGGGCAGTGAGGCATGCTACGAATCTTGGATGCATTGTATGTTTGGTATGATCCTTATAACAATAATCTTTTGCGCCCTTCACCTTATTAAGTATCTGAAAGCATATCATTGTTTCAATTAATTTAGGTGTTTCTTGCAAAAATTAAGTTTTCAATGTGAAAAAGAGAAAACAGAAAATTTGTTATGCTCACTAGGCAATCCATTCCGGGATCCCCGGTCATGATATCAGCATTGGCAATCGTCAATAAAGCCAGTGAAGTTGCAATTGCTGTAAACATAAGAAACCCTAAATTTATTTTCCGGTACTGATTTGAATGGTGGCCCTTGAATTTGCTTATATCAGTTACGTATGATAATAATGGTTCTATTGTAGTTCTAGGTTCTCATTAGTTACTAATTTTACATGATTAAGCCGAAAATTACCATAAATAATGCAATCAAAAAACTTCAAATGCTCGTTTTATCAATGAGTTTATTTATAACTATCAAAGAATTTAAACAAAAGTATTACTGATGCTCTCATGTTGAAGAACTGAAACAATTAAACACAACCCTTCTGCATCTAAATATGAAGATATTGATAAGAAAGTTTATTAAAATGATAACTGTAACAGTATTACTTATGATATACCTATTCATATTGGTAGTGCCTTGTAATATTGATATTAATATTGAATAGAATGCGGGTACATTCTTGTAAGTTTAAGCGCACCTAGGTACTTTTTTTACCTAGATACTTTTTGCCTCGTGCTGGGCTTTCTTCGGTTTTCGCACATCGTGCTCGGCTTAGATAAAAAGAAGAAATTTACTTGCAAATATTATTAAATTGACAAAACCTCTACGTTTTAAATGACTTTTAAATATGTTTTCATTTTAGATTAAGAAGGAAGTTTATTTACTTGAGGCTTTATCGGCCTTCGGGAACACATTCTCATAACAATACCCGAAAGCTTTTTTAAAGTCCAAAGAAAAACTTCTGGTCGAACAGTGTTTGTTTTGTTCATAGAAAACTATATTTAACAAAATTTACATAAAACCAATACCTTCTCACTAGGATTAGAATGCATAATTTTTTTTTTGTAATATAATTTTTTCACGATTGAAACAAAAAATACTCGTCCTTTAAAAAAATAATTAACAACAAATTTGTAGATCTTTTTTGGATGGAGAATTTTTTCCTAACCATCTTTTTTCGTATCTTGCATAGTTTGACAGCAAAATGGAATTTTTCAATTTATTATGTGTTCTGGGGTCAAAACTTGAATTTTCGATTTTTCATGAAAATTCAAAAAGTTGTTATTGTATCTATTAATTTGGATTGCCGTACATACACTTTTCAAATTTTGAAAACAATGGTTTCAAAAATTTTAAAAATGCTAACTTTTTGAATTTTTATCAAAAATAGCTGGCTAACGAACTTTTCCTTTTCTTGTATGGCTTAAAAAATGTGCCAAGGCTCAATCAAATCTGATCATTTTTTCAAAAGTTATCGTGTCTACAGACAGAGAGACTACATACTGTAAACATACTTCAGACAGACAGACACCTTGGTAAAAATCGTTTTTTCAAGCTCAATGAGTCTCGAAACGTGAAGACGCGATGAAAAAAGACTAAGTCAAATTTCACATAAAACTAATGCCTTCTCATTAAAATGAGAATGCAAAAACCAAATAAGTGTGTTAATAACAACAAGTATTTTGTTTTAAAAAAGTACAATTTTAAACAATTTTGTAGTAAATTTAAGTATATGGTCGAAAGTAGAACTACCTTTTAAAAATTCAATTGTTTTCATTCAAGATCTATCATTTTAGTTGAAAATTAAATCGTTTTAAAGAAAACTAGTCTTTTTGGCTTGTAAATTCAACTATTTGGTTAAAAATTTAGCTATTTGTATGAAAATGTCATTGTCTTTAATATAAAAACTCTAAACGTTACCTTGATTTCGATAGTCACGATTATATCGTTTTTGCCTCTTATGCGTGTGACACGAGGCATCAGTGCGTTAGAGAGTGATGGAACATGTCACGATTAATTATTTTCGATTGTTATATGCGTGTGACACGAGGCATCAGTGCGTTAAGAAGTGATGGAACCAGTCTCGATTTTTCGTTCTTCAGTTGAACTCATTGATCCCAACGGAGCTGCCTTGACCTGCGCTTGCTTGGATTATAGTGATGTTCATTGGCTACAGTGCGCATCTGCATTTTAATTTTAAATACGTACGTGAACTAGAGCCAATGAGTGCCAGTCGGTCGAAGCATGCGCATGTCTTTCGGGATCACTGGTCGGCTGTACATCGACGAGGTTTCACTCGCGTAGAACTGTTGGTGGGAGAGAAACTTTCGCCTCAGAGAGCGCGTGAAAGAAGGGTTGCCAACTTATAAAATTCATGTACTCCAGCTGTCGGTAACGTAGGTAACTGTCGGTAACGTAGATCATCAAAGGTAATGATGCACAGTTACCGGCAGTTTCGATCAGCTGGAATATCTTAATTTTATAAGTTGGCAAGCCTTCCTTCACGCGCTTTCCGAGGCGAAAGTTTCTCTCCCCCCGACGGTTCTACGCGCGTGAAACTAACCTTCCGCTCGTCGGTGTAAAGCCGAACACTGTTGGAAATAGTAATCAAATCGAATTGTAGTTCGATTTCGATAGCACGACAACGTGCTTCTTCGTATTTAGTAATGTGATCCGCGTGTTTACATACAATATGAATGAATTATGAAAGAAATAAAGTTGGTGAGTAAAGAGAAGAATATAGGGCCATGGCGTGTTACTGTTACTGTGTTAAATAGAGACAGAGTTTGTAAAACTCGTGCACGTTTCGGTTCTACTATCTGAGTATGTCTACAGATCAAATATTTTATGCTTTAAAAAGATGTTGAAATTAAGCATTTTTACGCTCTTAAGGGACAAGGCTATTTAAAAAAAATCACCGATACTTTAAGGAATTGATTTTGATAATTTGAAGGGATTTCAAAGAAGTTTAAAGACTATCGGATATTTTTTTTAATTCAAGGAATTTTCAAGAACTTTAAACAATTGCATGGAATTTCAAAAGATTTTAAACAATTTGAAATATTTTGAGGAATTATGAAAGATTTTAAGGGATTTTTAATTGGTTTTACTAATCTAATAGGATTTGAGAGGATTTAAAAATTTGAAATTGATTTAAAAAGATTTCAAATTGGTATATATCGTAGGAAAATATTTGAAAGAATTTCAGCAGATTCCAAGGAATTTGTTGTCTATTTTAATAATTTGAAGGAATTTCAAAGGGCTGGGCATATTTTAGGGCATTTGAAAAGAATTCAGGGTATTTGAAAGAGATGTCAATAATTGCAATGAATGTCAACAGATTTTAAAGGGTTTGAAATATTTTAGGATATTTTAACAGATTTCAAGGAATTTTCAACATGATTTTAGTAATTTAATAGATTCAAAAGGATTTGAACTATTTTAGAGTACCTTAAAAGATTACAAGGTATTTTCGGAAACTTTAAAAAGTTTTGGGTGGTTTTAAAATATTTTAGGGAATTCCGTAGGTATTTGTTCCAACAATTTCAAGGGATTGCAAAGGATTAGTAGCTTTTAGATAATTTCAAAAAAATAAAAGGCATTTTCAAAAGATTTGAATAATTTAAAGGAGTTTACATTTTTATTAGAGAATTTGAAAACTTTTATTGTATTTCAAATTATTCAAAAGAATTTTCAGTTGATTTCAGTAATTTGATTCATTGCAGAAAATTCGAAATATTTTAGATATGCCTGACTGTGTGTCTGTCTGTTTGCACATCTGGCTGTTTGTATTCATGTGTGTATATATGTAACTATGTATGTTTTTCTGTCTGACTGGAGCACAATGACTTTTGAAAAAATCAGTTTATTATTAGATTGGCCTTTAGTAAACTCTTTAGGTTTCAGAAACTGAAGATCAAGTTCAATAGCCAACTATTTTAGATACAAATTAAAAAAGATAGAGCCTTTTCAAAATCCTTTATACCATTTTTTTCCAGATTTAAAATTCTATGTACGGCTTTTCGTAGTACTCGGAATGTCGAACAATTTATTTACGACTTTTTTTAAGCAGGAAAATGATCAGAGTTATACTATTTTCAAATTAACAAAAAATGAAAATGAAAATTTTAATCCAAACAATGCACGATATGAAAAAAGTCAAGAGAAGAACATCGCTGGTTTTTGAAAGTCCTATCGGTTATTATAACAACTTTTTGAATTTTTTTGAAAAAACGAAAATTCAAATTTTGATCTCACCAAAAATAATGAAAAATCCAAAATTTAATTTTACGGTCAACCTGTGCAAGATTCGATAAGATATGTAAAAACCAAAATTATGCACCCAAAAAAGATCTACGAATTTCTTGTAAAATACTTTTTTATAGCTACAAAAAAAATAAACAGACTAAAGTTTTTCACCCAAAAAATAGCTACAAATTCGTTATGAATTGTTTTTTGATAGGATACGTAGTTTTTGTTTTAATTGTAAAAAATAACATTGAAAATAAAAAAAAATTAAATTTTTGGTAAAACAACTCAAGATACGAAGAAAAATTCATAGCCAAAAGTTGTTCACTTTGAAAACATCTATAAATTTGATATTGATCATTTTTTGATATGACGCGTATTATATATTTTATTGATAACAAATAACATTAAAATGTTCTTTCAATTGCATAAAACGACACAAGGTAAGAAAAAAATCTACAAATTTCTCATTAATTATTTTTTGGTAGGATACTTCATTTTTGTTCAAATCGTAAAAAATTACATTGAAAGTAAATAAATTAATGTTTTTTTAAACAAAACAAGGTGCAATAAAATGTGAATGACCAAAACTGTTTTTTATAGGATGCGCACTTTTTCAAATTATAGAATCAAAGCAATAAAAATACATTTCTTTCAATATCAAAGCATATTATGAATTGCGATAATATGCATGTATTGAAATAATACATTTTTTCGGATAGCTGAGAATAAAAGATAATACAAATAAAGTACAAATATTAAAGTAATCATGAAAAATAATATTTATACTTTATTTTGGAATATCTGAATAAGAATTCCTAGGCCGAGGTACAAAAATAAATATAATATATATTTGAACTTAATGTAGAAAAGTTCGCACTTTGGACTTAATCGAGTACGAAGCACGAGATACGCGATGAGAATATGTTCTTTAAGGCCGAAGGAGCTTTAACAAAAGAGAATTCACTATCACCAAAAGACGGACGGAGCGCGAAGCGCGAGATCCAACAGACTTGCAATTCCTCGGCGCACTCAGATTTGCAATTCCTTAGATAAATTAAACGGTTTATGTTTTAAAATTAAATTTTTTACGGTTTGAAATGTCAACTATTACATTTTTAAAGTTAAAAATTCGTCTTTCTTGAATGGATTTAACGTTAATGATTTAACATTAATATTTTTTATGGTTTTAAATATCAACTACGACATCTTTTTAGTTAAAAATTCAACTAAAAAATGAAAAGTTATATATTCGGTTGAAAATTGTACTTTTTTTATTGAAAATGTATGTATTTTGTGAAATATTCGTCTTTTTACTTAGAAAATGATTCTTCTTGCTAGAAAATTTATTTGTTTTTTTGGAAATTTGTCTTTTTTTATTAATCTTTCGATGGCACACTTTCGGACGCGCAACATGGCTGGCATACTGGGGTCTTTTTGACCCCAAGCGGAAAAGGCTTCCCGCAAAGAGCCAATTGATTATTTTGAGTAGCCGAATTTTTTGCACACTCTTGGAGAGTTACATCAAAGAATGCTGTGGGTAAAACATAGCGAAAACCGACATTTTTCACGAAAAAACTCATTACCTTTTTATTATTTTAATAACCCTATAAGTACCGATTTCAAATGTTAAAGGAACATAAATAAGGTTGAACATGCCTGGGGTCTTTTTGACCCCAGTGTGCCATCGAAGGGCTAACGTCAATTGTTGAAATTCATTGGTTTTGTAGAAAATTCGTTATTTTATTTTTGTGTTGAAAATTCAACTATTTTTCTAGCAATTATTTTGTTCGAAAGTAACTTTTTTGTTAAAACTTTATATTTACGAGTTCAAAATTCTACGGCCATTTTTTATTTCGTCTTGTTGTCTTGAAAATTAAAAAATTGGGTTAAAATGCAACTGTTTAGTGAAAAATTCCGTTCTTTTGATTGAAAATCCAATTTTTTAAATTAAAATTGAACTATTTCATTTTTGTGGAAAATTGATATTTTTAGTTTAAAAGTTCAACTATTTGGTTGAAAATTCATGTAATTTGTGGAAGATTGTATTTTTTGGTAGCAAATTAATCTTCTTGGTCGAAGATTCAACTATTTGGTTAAAAATGTATGTAATTGGATGAAAATCCGTGTTTTTAAGTAGAAAATCAATCTTTTCA
Organism: Andricus kollari; assembly: GCA_932074435.1. Classification (NCBI taxonomy): domain Eukaryota; kingdom Metazoa; phylum Arthropoda; class Insecta; order Hymenoptera; family Cynipidae; genus Andricus; species Andricus kollari. The sequence goes on along the minus strand of CAKNWW010347270.1, from coordinate 6,534 downwards.
ATTGAAAATTGATCTTTTTGGGTTCACATGCAACTCTTTTGTAGAAAGCTCATGTTTTGGACTTGAAAATTCAACATTTTGAATTCATGTTTTTTATTGACTGAAAATTTTAACTCCAAATCTTCTTACGTCAACACTTACAAACATTATTTATGCACGGCTCCTAACTCCTTTATTTATCGACATTGTTTTTTTTCGTAATGTATAAAAATGATTTATTTGTTTGTAAATTTTCTGAAGACCGCTTACCCAGTAAAAACGGAAATATTACTGTTTCCCTCATGCTGAACAATTTCTGAACAATTAGAATTGTGGAATGTAACACTTGTGGATCTGAATATTCAGACAAGAAGAAAAGTGCCTCTGAAAATTTTCTTCTATATAGCCCGGAAACAAATACATATGTGGGACAAGCATATGTTCAGATTTTCGTATCACATGATTAGAGTATAAGTTCGCCTTGGCCTACTGGAGGAATTGAGATTATGAGCTGGAAATGAATTAGGCACACGGAAAATTCTGAAATAATTGATAATACGAATTAAAAATTGTATAGTTTTGAAGGTTTTAATTGGAAAATTGAAATGATCGAGAAAAATTTGTGGAGACCAGGAACTCTCATATCAGTCTTATGCAAAAACATTTTATTGAATCTTAATTCATTTTTCTTTTAAGTTCAAAGTTGCTATTTGTTATAGGGGTTTCCACAATTAAAACGAAAACTACTCATTTCGTCAAATAATGCTCGATGACAAAATTTGCAGATCTTTTTCGAGTGAATAATTTTTGTCGGTTCTTTCCAGAAAATAGAATTTCTTATTTTTTATTATCTTTTTCGTTGAATGAAACGACACAGTTTGTTACAAAAGGATGGTTAATGATCTTGACCTATAGTTTTGCACCATAAAGGTAAAAACAACAATGACAGACAGTCTTTATAGCCAGGAAACGAATATGTATGACAAGCATATGTTCACATGATCAGTATGTAAGTAACCCTTTGCTTGCTGGAGGAATTGAGGTTACGAGGAAAATAGAATTTCTTATTTTTTATTAACTTTTAAAACTAGATAAAAGTGAATAAAACTAGAACCGTCGGTTAAAAAAGGCTGGCTACTGAGCTTGACCTTCATTTTTGGCTCAAAAGAGACACCAACAACGATAGACAGTTTTCATACAAAATTAAGACCTTGTCATGGACGATGATAATGTACAAATTTAGGCATATTGACGAAAAATGTATACGTATACAGGGTACATTGTTTCTGGGCACTTAATTAACATATTTATAATAATATCAATATTATCATTTTCCTGTACATTGAGTAATTATCTTCGACGTCCTGGAAATCACAAACTATTAAATAACTGCCAAATTCACGAAAAAGATAATATTTGAAATATAAAATTCCCAATATAAAATTTTTGAATTAAAACGTTCCCAAATCTAAACAGTTCAAAAAATGTTTTGAGAATCAATAATAAAAGGATAAATAAATAATGCATAAAATAAAAAATATTCTTTTCAAACAAAAGTATTTTATGTTATCTATTTTACTTTATTTTACTACACGGCATGCCTGAAAGGAAGTTAAATAAAAAATTTTCATGAACGTCTCAGATCTTTGCAGGATCTTCGAGTAGAACATAAACAGGGATGTTTTGGACACAAATGGAAATATTTCGTTGAGCTCTGTCGAAATAAAACTGGTTTAAAGGTTTTTTATCCCTCTTTTTCACTAATTTCGTAGCTAAAGCGGCTTTCAAATACTTTGTTCAAAGTTACGTATCAGCGAATCTCTACATTAATTTTCTGGGTCCAAGAACTTTATTTAAACAAAAGTTTCCCGCTTATCCGGTATCGCTATTTTATTTTTAGACCGCAAAAAATGGTCTGGTTGTACGCAAATTTCAAACAATTCTTAAAATTTTTTGAAACGAGCTAACAAAACCAGATATGCGGGAAAACTTGGTTTGAATCAAGTTCTTTTAGCGAAAAAAAATCGCGTCCATTTACTGCACATTTATTTCTAATTCAAATTTAATTGATACAGTCGCTATACGAAAATGTCGTTATTTTCGGACTTCTTTTCGGACCCTTTTTGAACGACTGCAGCTCTTTTTTTTTTTCGTATTGTCATTGAATCTTATTTGATCATTATAAATTATCCTTTATATTGCAGTGAAAAATAAGAGTAACTCGAATAAAGCTGTGAACTTATGGAATTATTTAAATAAGATTAATATTATCATAACATTTTGCACAATAATTTGAGAAACGAATTCTTGAGCACTAAAACTTATTGAAGTTTTTAAAAGTATTTATATATTTTAAATGAGAAAAAAACTTAGATATGAAAAGAGTTTTATTCACAAACAGCACGCAATAATTGTTCATCATCATTAGAATTCGCTCTTCCAACTTCATACTTCTCCCACGTGATTTTAAAGTCATGAGGAACGGATTCCATTGCTTGTTCATTATAGAATCCCAAATAAATATTATCATCAGACAAATTGTGGATAAAAATAATTTACGAACGTAAACAGACAAGCACATCATTGGTTTTTGATCATTTATGTTTATCCTTTTTTTATTTTTCATTTTTTTACCAGGATTTCCATTATAACTAAATACGAGAATTTTCAGTGTTTTCAAATCGAAAAATTCTTACGAGAAAGAGTACAAACAAACAAAAAGTTATTTCACGAAAATTAAGCTGCAGTCGTTCAAAAAGAGTCCGAAAAGAAGGCAGGTAAAAACGACATTTTCGTATAGCGACTGTATCAATTAAATTTGAATTAGAAATAAATGTGCAGTCAATGGACGCCACTTTTTGTCGCTAAAAGAACTGGATTCAAACCAAGTTTTCCCGCTTATCTGGTTTCATTAGCTCGTTTTGAAAAATTGTGAGAATTTTTTGAAAATTGCATTAAACCAGACCATTTTTTTACTGTAAGAAAATTATGTGTCTGTAGAAAAATAAAATAGCGACACCGGATAAGCGGGAAATTTTTGTTTAAATAAAGTGCTTTGACCCAAAAAATAAATGAAGAGATTCGCTGATACGTAACTTTGAAAAAAGTATTTGAAAGCCGCTTTTGTTACGAAATTAGTGAAAAAGAGGGATAAAAAACCTTTAAACCAGTTTTATTTCGAGAGAGCTCAACGAAATATTTCCATTTTTGTCTAAAACATTCCTATTTATGTTCTACTCAAAGATGCTGCAAAGATCTGAGACGTTCATGAAAATTTTAGTTAACTCCCGTTCAGGCACGTGAAAAAATAAATAAGATTTCACTAATTATAATCTGAAATGAAAGCATGGAAAATTATTTAAAGTTATAAGATATAAAATTCGAGTGCTTTGACACATATTTTTCTAGTTAATAAGGCCAATATTTCGTAAACCATACTACGAATACAATACTAGTAATACGAATAGGGGAAACCACCCTACAGTAGAAAATGCTTTACAGTACATAACCTTATTAACTGGAAAACTGGCAAAAAATGTTCATTATTTTTGTTAGTATAACATTTTAACAAGAATACTATATCTTCTCACGAGATGTTATTGAAATTTTATAATTAATTTATGCTTGAGAGCAAAAAATTAATTTATAACCTGGAAAACAAATTTCGCCTCTTCATCGTTTATACTTTTTAACTTAATGAAACATTTCTAAGGCACGTTTATGCATTAGAATCAAAGCTTGAAGTTTAATGAACAATATTTATTGATACAAAGCGTTTTTTTTTATTATTTATAAATATTTGAGGACTTTTTATTAGACATCACATTTTCCAAGAGTAGATAACCAACAGTAGATAATCCCAAAATTGCGGAAAATTTCGCTGTCAAAATTGGCAGCTCTGTGACTGTCTCCTAGTTGTTTTAATTTAAAGGTTGTGTTTATTTGCTTATTTTGATTTGTGAAGATTTTAAATTCAAGTTATTGTAAATAATCAACCAAGAAAATAGCGTAAATTATTGGATCATAAAAATCACATAAATTTTAGTTGTGTTAAGGAGTCAAATGGAAAAGATCATTATTAGTATTAAGGTATGTAAAAATTCTGAACTTTTCTGTCTTCACAAGTCAGGTTCTCACGGAATATCAGTGATACCAAAATTGTCAAAAATGTAAGCTTTTGTGATTTTTGTAAAATAATCATCGTTTTAACGATTATTGACTCAATAAATTAATTTTAATTGTAAGTATACTAATAATAAATTTCAATTATCGAGAATTTAATATTCTGTCATGCCCAGGAGCAATACCAGAAAAGATTATCTATTGACGGATAGAGGTGTCAAAATCGTATCCTTGACCGAGTCTAATAAAAATGTTCCATACGTCTGATTGACTGATTTTCTGATATTTTTTTCTATAAGAATATTCCATTTATTTTTGGAAACTAGTGCAATTAAATACTCTTGATTTTTTTCTTATCTACTGTAGGGTGGTTTTCCCTACAATATTTGTAATTCAAAAAACTGAAGAAATAATTTTACAAAAATAAAAGTTCAAAAGTTTGAACAAATTTACAGTTACTTAAAGGCCATTTATTAGGTTCTAAAGACAATTTCGCCCCGATTTAATTGGAAGCACTGAAATTATTATTAAAATTTATTGTAATATTATGTAATCATTTTACTTAATATTAGCATAACACACAAATATTCCCTATTTGTTCCCTATTAACATTTTCCTGAAGAGGACGCCTAAGAGGCTTCGAAACATGTTGGACCTAGTAGTATAAAAGAGACGGATAAATAATAGAGAAATGAGAGCGAGATGGTTTGGTTATCTCTTTCTTTTTTCGATTGCCATATATCTGTCTCCAATGAGCCGCTTTACAATGTTACATAAAAACATATTTTCCTATTTTATTCTTTTGTGCAATTTCCTTGCACAATTTGACTTTTTTAAGTTTATGTTTTTCAACAAAATGTACATTAAAAAATTACATTTTTATGCTGAAAATGTGGAGTTATTTAAATTATCACTCTCATGGAACCTTATCAATCAGACGAGTTGTCTTACATCCAGGAAACAAAACCAAAATATTTACAATGATAAGAACGAGGAAGGCTTGCTTATCGATGCCACTGTGTCATGGTCTTTTTTGTAAATGAAGACCATAATACTCAAAAGTAAAGACTTTCTCATATAATTATCTGGCGCATGTTTCATTATCTACTGAGCTTAAATTAAATTTCACTTGTAATTAACCCTAATAAATCAAACATTCAAATCAGAGCAGAATATCTTTATGTACTTTGGTGCTTTAAATTTAAATCTGACATTAGTTTGCCCCCAGCAGGTCAGGGTTTCCCCCTAGAGGCGGAAAATTTCCTAGAATATCAGCCCCTTTTCTTGCGCCCAACGTAGTTTTTGAAGGAAAGAACATAAATTGAAGCGACAAAGCTCAACATAATCGTCAATGCATGCTGTAAGCGGGTTTGTCGTTGGTTCACCCTTTCAGCCCCTTTTAATACTGAAAAATGTAAACACTACCCCTAATTGGGTGTGAAAAGTACTTCATGCATAAGAACACCAGTGAAATGGCTTTTAACTATGATTTTTATGTAGGTACGAGCGCGTTGATGTATTAACGTATAGTCTCTGCGTCCATTCTTCTTACATAGCACCATTTCAATCCCTAAAAACCGAAAACTACCCCTATCAGGGGTGGAATGTACACCGGTACTATAAAAGTAGGTAGAATAGTTTTCAACAGTTTAATTATCAAACAATGACGCATCGACTCTTTAAAATCGAAAAACTACCCCTACGAGGGGGTGGAAAATACGTCATAAACAAGAATGTGTAAAAAATATTTTTGAATTACTTTTTCCGCCATAGATAGAATCAATTGGTGTAAATGTATAATAACTACGTTAATTCTACTTACTTAGCCCCATTCCAACCCATACAAACCTAAAAACTACCCGTATTAGGGGGCAGAAAGTACTTCATGACCAAGAACGAGGATAAAATATTTTAAAATATTTTCTTTCTATAGATATGGTCACGCTAGTGCCAGTGTATAATAACTTCGTTAATTACACAGAACCACAAAATCTAAACCCTTGCAACACGGACCAGACTAGGTGTGTCTTATATTATCGGGGTCGCTGAATTCGAATCCGTTGTCCGTTTGGTCCCGTAAGGTCAGGGTCGAAGTCAGTTCAAGGTCGAGCTTACGAAATTCATCGATAACCAATTAAGTCAGGCTACCTATAGGTTTTCGGGGTTGCTGAATTTAAATCCGTTGTCAGTTTGATACAATTAGGTCAGTGTCAAGTTCAATTCAAGGTCAGACCTACAAAATTCATCACTAACCAAATAAATTAGGCTACCTATAGGTTTTCGTGGTCGCTCAATTCGAATCCATTGTCAAGGTGAGTTCAAGATTAAACTTACAAAATTTATCGCTAACCAATTAAGTCAGGGTACCCATAGATTATCGGCGTCGCTGAATTCAAATCCGTTGTGCGTTTGGTCCCATCAGATAAGGGTCAA